>JAVGVS010000884.1:0-68140 GCA_032718565.1 Distichodus sexfasciatus
TGTCATCTCTGTCTCCACATGGTCACCTTTACAATTCTCCTCTGCTCTCTGTATCACACTCAGCTCAATTCTGCACACACAGACACACACACGGGGTGCGCCATATCGTAGCATTTATGATAATCCCTGGATTATTTTTGATCCCATGGTACTGTAATGAAGTCACATGGTTACGCTGTAAATGTAAGTGAACTTAGGCTACACCTGCACAACATAATCAACATGGCGGAGTGAGGTGGCAGATCAGCAGTGCCGGTGTTACGCCGAAATATAAAAAAGGTGGCGGTTGGTAATGCGTTTATTACCTACTACTTACCACACGCATGTTAATATAGATTAAATACAGACATCCAAGTCTCGGCTCCTGATGCACACAAATCAGATCAAATCTCCTGCAATCTAGAGCGAGGTGTGATCAATAGCACACAACACACGCCAAACAGAGCCAAAGCTAATTACACATATGTGACAATGTTCTTGGTAATAAACTTCATTCTGATTGTAAAATAGTGTTGCACAAGTTGTATTAAAAATGTACTTGATGCTGAGGATCAGTGTAAATTGTAGCGTGAGAATATTTTTTGTGTAAAACTATAAACCAGGGAAACACTGCACGTGCATTACATTTAGTAACTACATTTGATTCAGTGTGATTTTAGTGTTGATCTGCCACAGTCACATGGGAATAGCAACTCAACACAGCAATCTGGAAACTAACTGATAGATGTATTGCATTGTGAATCGCTTATAAATTGATTTTGAATCGAAAGGTGAGATTTTCTGAATTGTGCACCCTAAAAATCAGACTTCTTTACAACAGAAGTGAAGTGATCAGCTGCAGAAATGATTTATAGGTGAAGGAGACATTACGCTACTCACCTGGTTTTGCTGATTTATTTTTCGATAAAACATGCCCAAAGAAACAGAGAAAAAAAACATTAACTGACGTTTCCCATTAAATAAACCCTCATAATTCTAAAATGATTATTCTAAACAACAACAATGAGGAATGATTCCAGCCTGGTACATACCTTTGTACTGAACCTTACATTCACCCTACAACACAGGATTTATTAGCTTCTAAGATGTATTTGACACAGCATATCATTCTAGAATTTAAATTTATATTAACTTTAAATAGCAGAGCATCATTTATTTCTCATAGAGTCTTCAGCTGCAGCATGTGAACCTACCTTAGTGCTCCTGCAGGTGATCTCAAACCAAACTTCAGCCCCACAGCCCTTAGTGATCAGATGTGCTGGTGTGACCTCTACAGCTGGAGGATACAGTTTGTCTGGTTGAGCAGGATCAGCTATGATAACTCCATCCTACACAGCATGATTAGAGAGGAAGATTCAGTTAATCACATGCTGAAGTGTCTCCTACTGTTAGCAGCAGATCACATGTAGAGCAGACACACAGTAGATATTACACTCACCTGATCACGCCAGACCAAACCACAGTCTTTACCATTTAACTCTGTAAGACCATGTGGGACTATGCAGGTGTAATTTTCAGCAGAACAAATATCAACACAGGACACAGGGAGGACGTGTGGTTCTTTTTGCTGAAACTAACACCAACAACAGAGTTAGTCAGTTAAACTGCAGATCAACTAAAATACTTGATGT
Source organism: Distichodus sexfasciatus (assembly GCA_032718565.1). Lineage (NCBI taxonomy): Eukaryota > Metazoa > Chordata > Actinopteri > Characiformes > Distichodontidae > Distichodus > Distichodus sexfasciatus. The sequence continues at coordinate 1,632 of JAVGVS010000884.1, forward strand.
TACATCAACTAGCATTTTTATTAACAAGTTTGTCATGTTGTGATCTACCAACTTACACATTGTGTTATGTTTATTACTACATCCTGTGCTGTGGTGATCACATCTGGGAGCACACATGTGATGAACAGCAGTAGAATGGCTGGACTCTGTGTAAGACGCCTCATTGTTTCCACACCTGTAAACAGAACAACTGCAGCTTTAATCTGAAACTTACTGATCAGAGTCATGTTGCTGCTGATAATTCATGTGTTTCATTCAGCTCGGGTAACGTCACAGCCTTCATTCAGCACAAATCTGCATAACAGAAGCTCTGCTCATATGATCAGATTTGTACTGTGTGAGTTCAACATAAAGACATGGTTGTCTATAGTTCCAGCTCTGATCCAACATTGTGTATCTGTGTAAATGTAGCAGCTCTGTAGTAAAGGCATGACACTACATCTTAGCTGCTATATTAGTTTCTGAGGAAAGACTGGGTTACAGGGTGAAGTGAACTGATTTCTAGAAAACTGTTTTAAATGCACTGTCTAATGAACTTTATCCCACATTATTAAGCTATTTGATTTCTAATATGAGAATGTCTTGATGTATGGAAATTAACACCTCAACTGGACAAAATGTTGTGGAAAGAATATAAACCAAAACACACCTCAACAAAACTAGTAGTCTGGTAAAAATACTACACTAGACTTGTTAATAGTGATCTGCAGATGAAGCTTCATGAACCATTTGAAGTGGCAACTGTGGGAGTAAAGAGTTCAAATGATTATCATTGTACTGTAAATATTGCAGACAGCAGTTTCTTATCGTTTTACTTCATTGATTTCTGGGAATGTGTAGCCCAATCCAGGCTCTGATGCTGTTAGTTTTAACACCCCAGCAGATATTAAAGCTAGGTTTGGTCTTGGTTTCTTATACGTGAATGTACCCAGTCTGGTTGCTAAAATGGACATGGTTCGTATATGGGCACAGTCAACAAGTGCAGATGTAATTGTTTTATCTGAAACTTGGTTAACCAAATCTATTTATGATAAGGATATCAGTATTGACGGTTATAATATATACAGGACTGACCATCTTAAAAGGGGTGGAGGAGTTGCTATTTTTGAAAAAAGTAGATTTTGTGTGAATGTGCTGCTTTCTAAGGCTGCAAGCAAGCAGTTTGAATTCTTAGCACTGGACCTTGCGGTCTCTAAATCCCTCCATTTAAATAGGCGAGCTCCTCTTAAATGCTAGAGATGGGACGATACCACTTTTTAAAATCTCAGATACGATACCGATATTGTACATCTAGATATCTGCCGATACGATATAAATCAAATACAGTCTGAGTCTTTTTTTTTAAACATAAAATGTTTTAAAATGTCTTAATACATGACTGAGATTGTTATGCTTAAGGAAATGCTTGATTTAAATACTGTTTTCCTACTAAAACAATGCAATAATTACATATGTATATGCTAAATTATTTGTTCTCAAATTGTTTGCTTATCATATACATTTTTCTTTCTTATTGATTACACTAACATTATAAAATTGAAAAAAATTAGATCAACTGAAAATTAAATACTTAAGTTTGTCATTTTGAACCAATCTAGCCTAAAAAATGAGCTGCTTTTGCAGAGAACTACATTTCCCACAATCCTCCACGCACCCGGAGCCACGTCATAACGAAGCGTTAGGCGTGCGTTCCAGAATAAACGATGTAAAATGTAAATTAACGGCAGAATTGTGAGTAGAATGCTGGTTGTTGTGGTTATTTATCTGCTAAAATTTGGTTTGTATCTGTAATAAAGGGGAAGTTTTGACCAAACTGGAGCGTTTTAGCGAGTAACAGTGATCACTAACGCAGCGCATGTGTTCACATCGTGAAAAATGTCATTTATGCGTTTTTATGCATTTACTTCTGTTTTAGTGCAGGAACATCTCACAAATACTTTCACATGCAGAGGGATCAGGTCTTGTCTCAATCGCGCCACTGAAAACGTTGTGTGTCACTATTAAGCGTCCGTGTGAAATACAAGCGGAGCTGCTCTAGAGTAAAATGAATTAAACAAAGCTTCAATTGTACAAAAATTGCCTCGACCATTTTTTGTAATAGAATTATTCGAGTTATTGGAACAATCTTTTCAGCTCTACTTTACCGCAGTGCCACTTCCCATGCATAACGAATTGAGTGTACACGCATTTACAGATCGGCTCCATAGAACGGCCCAATGCCACCGATACCTGATCCAGCTGTTTGAGCCTGTTATCGGACCGATAGTGATCCACATCTCTATTAAACGCTATCAGGTAAAAGGCCGACATAATCCATGGTTTACTCCACACTTATCACAACTTCTTTATGAGCGCAACTTAGCTTGATCAAAAGCCAGAAAAACTAAGAACAACAGTGACTGGCTGCTTTTTAGACAATTATGCATTGCATTTACTGTTGCAATTAGAAAAGCCAAATCTAACCACTTTCTCACATAAATTTAATAGAATTTAAATAATCCATTAAAATTCCGGAAAGTAATTAGAACTCTAACTGAAGCAAATACAGCTGTGGAACTGCCACCATGTATTATAAAGGGCTAGCATTAATTACAGCTAGCATTAATACAGTATTGTACAGCATAGCATCCACACTCAATTTGGCTTCAACTCAGCTGCAGTCAGCTTTTAATACTGTACAAGCTCATTTTTGGGATTTGAAACCTGTTTTAAAATCAGACAAAACAAAACTCATGTTTTTTTAGCTGGTTTCCCAGTATAAATATCTGGGTTTTTTACTTGATTGCCTTTCTTTTACTTCTCACATTTTTATGTTAGTGAAAAGGCTGAAATTAAAAACTGCTGCACCTCATGCCTGGAACAATTTGCAAAACTTGAAAATTAATGATCTGGTCTTACAGTACATTTTTAAAGGATTTTAAGAAAGTGATTATCATTGTGAACAAAGCACAGCACACCGTGTACCACAACGAAATGTGAACTCTGCATTTAACCTATCCGTGAAGGAGCAGTGGGCAGCTAACAAGCGCTTGGAGAGCAGTGCTTGGGGACGGTACTTTGCTCATGAGTACCTCAGTCGTAAATTTACCGGCCCTGGATTCAAACCTACGACCTTCTGATCGTGGGGAAAATGACAATTTGTCAAAATGCAACATCTTTAGCCCTTTTCATAAAATCAAGAGTTACATCTATTGGTGCCAAAATTTACAGCAAATCGATCATGAAGCTTCACCTGCACACCACAGCTTGGCTGCTGCATAATAAAAAAAGCAAGTTGCTTGTGTCAATTTAATTAAGTGAGTTTACAGCAAATAAAAAGTTATGCATTCTTTCACTTATATAATTATATTTGTTGTGATTGTCAATCGTTGTGCATTATTAAAAATTGTTAACGCTGTGTGATGTGATCACATTTTCATATGTAGGAGGTAAACATTTACAGCATTTAGAATATGCACTTTTATAGCCATTTTAGCTCATAACATTCTACTCACAATACAGCATTTACTCACGCTGTTAATGCATTTATTTATATATGTGTGTGTGTGTGTACGCATATGTATTATTTTATAATAATAATATTTTAACCATTTTATTTTATAATCTGATGGATATTAAGTAGATAAAGAAGTGTTTCCTCCTGGCACTAACCTCTAAATCATAGAACATCTCTGTTTAATAAAAATTTTGCAAGTCAATAAACAGACACTGCTCTTACTATTTCAAGTATTTAAAAAAGATATTTACTACCCGTCTTATTTCTAAGACTTGTTCGATTGTGAAAATTATTGTTTAGAAGTTTGAAAAATCTGTTCAATAAGACGTTATGTCATGTGATGCCTTCACTTCATTAGTGCCACCACCTGAACACTATAATTTTGTGGGGCCATGCAAATCTGCATTAAAACTTGTGTGGAGATTATTTTTGTAGAATGTATAATTCCCATGACAGTGGATTCTTAGCAACTCTACTTGTTATTGTTCTCTCAATGAGTGAAAAATGTGGTTATCACCCAGTTCTGAATGGAAAAACAATACCATGGAATACAGTGATACCAGTGTAAATACCGTGAAAAATACTGTGATATAGAATTCTGGTCATACATTTATGTCATTTAGCAGATGCTCTTATCCAGCGGTGTGTTTCCCAAAAGGACATAGTCTACAATAGCAACTAACAGTGTTGCTAACATAGCAGAGGAACTTCTGTTTTTCTAAATTCAGGGACAGTCTTCCTGGAGACACTTAGGGTTACGCGTCTAGCTCAGTGACCCAATGATGGTAATGCCAGAAGTCAGACTTGAACCCTCTTGGTTTAAAGGCGAGTACACTACCCACTAGATCACTATCAAATGAACCAGACTGTTGTTAGATCTGTTTTGTGATACACACACTGCTACATGGACAATCTCATCCATGTCACGTACTGTCCCAGGAATACTGTTTATTTTTACACACAGTACAGTAACTCTGCTGCTGATCTATTCACATTTAATGTATAAAAGTAGGACTGTATTCCATGATTGTAACTGTAGTTTTCCCCTCTTGACTGCTATGATATTTGCACATATTATAGAACTCCTCCCATAATTAGCTTAGTCTTTATATAGATAGTTAGGGGGCCATGCAGTGGAACCCTATTGTTATTGTGCTGATTTTTTTTTCTGCTTTAAAACGCGTTGAGGAGAAAAAAGGGTAAGACCTACAGCTTTGAAATTTGGCAGGTAGGTCTGGTACCTCACCCACTACTCAGGCACAAAAAATTGCACCACTCTGCCAGACTACAGCTTTTGAAGAAAATTTGTCTGTTAGGTCACAAACCCCACCCACTACTCAGGCAAAAAAAAAAATGCACCACTCTGCCAGATGGTGGCGCTATAATAACCTGTTTTGCGTTTTGCCTAATAACTTTTAAACCGTAGCTCTGATTCTCAAAAATCTTATACCATCTTACTCCTTGGGTCAAGACGAATCTTCATAGTTCCTCGCTTCTATTTGCGCCATATTGGATTTCTCGCTAATTTGCATAATATGCCCAACCATCTTTTGCGTACTAGTCCCTGGATTTTTATCCAATCTGCATGCAGCTGATATCACTTGAATCCCAAAACACTCTTATTTAATTATTATCGAGCACATTTTTAATTTAGGTCTTCATTTGGCTGTAATATGCAAATAAATGTGGTGGGCTTGGCATAGGACTGCAACACCACACACCGAGTGTCATAGAAATCCGGCTCTGGGTGGGCTACAGCTTTGAAATTTGGCAGGTAAGTCTGGTACCGCTCCCACTACTCGGCCAAAAAAAAATTGCACCACTCTGCCAGTTGGTGGCGCTATAATAAGCTATTCTGCGTTTTGCCTAATAAGTTTTGAACCGTAGCACCCTAGATAAAGGGATAAAACGTGTCACATTTCAACGTCTGTCCACTTTGATTCGTCAAAAACTGATAAAGCTGCAAACTGCATGGCCCCCGTAATTACTGCTTGCAGTTATATTTATTTAAAAGATTGTCTGTTTAAAATTTTAAGAAAGTGTCACTTTGAACTGCTGCAGATGCACATTCAGTGCAAAAAGACCCAGCAAAGTAGTGGCTCATCCCATAAATAATGCAGTTTTTTTCAACAACATACACTAAAAGGGGCTAGGTATAGCATGGATTGGAAAGATGGAAGGGAATTGTAGATAATGAAGGAAAATATATTTAAGATTTATAAAAATGTTAAAGTTGTAAGCCTTGTCTCTCTGTGTAATTGTATGGGGGCCACAGTGTGATTAAAAGTAGGAGTGAATTTGGAGGGCCCAAAGTGAGGATAGGGCCCTTAAGAAGTCTGGATTTTTATTTTATTATGGGGAAGACGCCCATGGAGAACTCTGTATGTTCTCTTGTGTCAGCTCCCAGTCTGCTGCCAGTGAGGCAGCCATGTAAAGTTAACACATGGTGGAACAAACTGGGCAGGAACATGACGTCTTTCCTGGGGCGGTGGAGCAGAGAACACATTTTGACACTGACAAAAACAAATGAAGACAAAAAAAGGCAAAAGAATGCTCGTGAAACATGATCAACACTCGACAGTGAACTGTGGAAACAGGCTTATTTAAACATGTTAAACAATTTGTGACCGCGCCATTTAATTTTTTTAGATAAACAAGACACATTTAATCTTTACAATTCATGTATTTCATTGTAAAATGCAGCACACAAACACACCTAATAAAAAGAGTAAAATAATGTAACACCTCGAGGATGAACTCTACTCCATGCAAATCATTCCAATAATATAGAACTATAAATCAGATTTTTCCAAACACCCGTGAAATGGGGCAATAACAAAAAAATATTGGAAAGTAGTTCATTTAGCATGAAGTATGTGTGGACAAAACGTTCAACGGTAAATTAATAAAAATACAGGTGATGGTATTAAGATAAAAATGGATTAAAATTGACGTAGCTCGGAAATCGCCGAAAAGGGCGGAGATCTGACAATCCAATAATTCCTACAAATTTATATTACACACGATTTGGACTCGTACTTGCAGACAATTGTAAAAGATAAACTGTATTTTCTTTCTTCATCAATTTTTTTTTTTTAAATGTATAATAGTTTTACAGCTCCAAGTTCCTAAAAAGGCCTGGCTTCCTTAAGATAACTTGAGAAACAAAAACTAAAAAAGTAGACTAAAAGTAGGAGATTGGAGAATTTGGGAAAGTAATAAAATGTAGTAGATTTACTTAGAGAAATGTTTAACGTCCGAACGCAACGACGCTGTTGTTAAGATGGTGTCTGAACTAAGAGTTCCCCTTTCATGCGGAAATGAAGATGGTTGTGGCGTCGTTTCTTTTTAAACCATCGATCGAGTTAAAACGTTGCGACAAATGATCTGACATTTCAAGACAGCTCAAATACAATACGAAACCAATAAAACAACTCGAGTTTGTAGATTATAAATATAAAACCTTACCGATGGCGTTGAGCAATGACCCGTGTTTTAAGTTTCACTTTCAGTGCGCCACAATACTAAAATGGTGGTCAACTGTGTGCGCTGTGACCATGTCACCATAATGTAAGTCATGTGGATGTTCCATAACCATTTAAGAGACATCCAACAACTATTTAAACATATTTGGCATCACCTCGTGACATGTGAAAAGCAAGACACATTTAGCCATATTAAAACTGTTATGTAGATCTCAAACAGGGACTATTTCTCTTTAGTGTTGCTGCGCTGGGACTTTCCTGGGTGTCACTTCGCCCCCCTGGTGGAAGTTAGTTGCAAGACCATATGCAGATGCTTCAAAAAGGACAAACAAAAGGGTGAGAACATCTCATATCATCCCAAAACTAAAAGCTGCACCTGCCAAAAGACTTAATGATCAAGTAGCAGTGTGCACAGAAGAACCAGCAGCAATATGTCTATGAGCCAAACGAGGCTGTTATTGCATCAGGTTCAAGTTCTGTTCTAATAAGGCTCAAAATCACACAGTCTGACTCAGAGCAAGATACTTCATCTGAAATAATGCAAGTATCAATAATCTAGAAAAGTCAGACATTAGTATTTCAGTTATATGGGTACCAGCTCATATGGGAGGCAATGAGTTGACAGATACATTTGCCAAGCAAGCTGGCAAACCCCCATAAACAGATTTACTGTATATTAAGTATATAAATCAGAAATTTAAAATATGGTGCAAACTAATGTTTTTTGGTAAATGGCAGTACCAACGGGACAATGGACATACTGGAAGGCAGTTTTATAAAATTTAAATTATAATAGAAGGGTGTAGGAACACAGAAAATAACTGGAGGAGGACATATTTTCTAGATGTGTTACAGCCACATAGGTTCAAATAGCACACTGTTTTAATGAAGAAGCATGCTGATGGACCTGTGGATGTTGTGATAGCCAAGAGTCTGACTATAAAACTGGATGAGAATCTGATGAAGTTCAATTTGCAAGAACATGCTACAAATATATTCCAGAGAAATGTGATTCAATTATCTAATTAACATCTGAAAGGACACAAGCTTGATTAAAATAATTCATTTTTTTCTGATTCAGCCACATAAAGCTAACACATGGGGAAACAAACTTTCCTGGTGCGGCGGCACAGAGACCACGTTTTGACACTGACAAAAACATGAGGCCAAAAGGGAAGACAAAAGAACACTGTATGAAACACGACCAACACTTGACAGTGAAGTGTGTAAACAGAACTATTTAAGCATGTTACACTGATTGTGACTGCGCAATTTTATATTTTAGATGGACACAAAACTTCCACAATTACCATTACTCTTTACAACACCCGCATTTCATTTTAAAATGAAACACCTCGAGGATGAACTCTACTCCATGCAAAACTAACCAATACTATAAAAATATAATTCAGATTTTTCAAGGCGCAGGTGAAATAGGGAAAGAATGTGTTTTAAAATCATACGGTAGTTCATAATGATGTAGGATGAAGTACGTGTGGACAATAGCAACGTTAAATGGTAAATAAAGTAAAAATGAAAATACAGGTGATGGTAATGGACTGAATGCAGTGTAGCTCGGAGATCGCCGAAATAGGCAGAGACGTAAAAATCTAAGAATTTCTACAAATTCATATTACTCACGAAACGGACTCATCAAAAAAGGACACAATCAGCTCCAAATTCAAAAAAACAAAAACCAAAAAAAGGCTTGGCTTCCTTACGCAAAGAAACAAAAAATAAAAGTAGTGTAAAAGTAGTAGATGAAGCTATCTTACTCTGGACAAAACAACACTTAATGAATTGGTAGGTTTAATAAAATGTAGTAGATTTACTTACAGAAATGTTTAATGTTCGAGCGCAACAAAGCTGTTTTAAGATGGCGTCTGAACTAAGACTTCCCCTTTCGTGCGGAAATGAAGATGGTTGTGGCGTATTTTCTTTTTAAGATGTCGACTGTGTTGATACGTTTGGACAAATAGATAAAGATGAATAGGATTTTCTCGACAGATCAAAAAATATGAAACCAGTAAAAACACTTAGAGTTCGCCACAATACTAAAATGGTGGTCAACTGTGTGCGCTGTGACCATGTCACCATAATGTAAGTCATGTGGATGTTCCATAACCATCCAACAACTACTTAAACATATTTGGCATCACCTCCTGACATGTGAAAAGCAAGACACATTTAGCCATATTAAAACTGTTATGTAGATCTCAAACAGGGACTATTTCTCTTTAGTGTTGTTAGCTAACACATGGTGGAACAAACTGGGCAAGGATGTGACGTCTTTCCTGGTGTGGCGGCGCAGAGAACACATTTTGACACTGACAAAAACACAAGACCAAAAAGGAAGACAAAAGAACACCGTACGAAACACGACCAACACTTGTCAGTGAACTGTGTAAACAGAACTATTTAAGCATGTGGTTTGTGACTGCGCCATTTTATATTTTAGATGGACACAAGACTTCCACAATTATCTTTACTCTTTACAATCCCCGTATTTCATTTTAAAATGAAACACCTCGAGGATGAACTCTACTCCATGCAAAACAATCCAATAATATATAAATATAAATCAGATTTTTCCAAGCATGGGTGAAATCGGGAAATAATATTTTTATAAACCGCAAGGTAGTTCATAATTAGGAGCAACATTAAACGTTAAATTAAGTGAAAATAAAAATACAGGTGAAGGTAATGGACTACAACTGACCATGCAGTGTAACTCGGAGATCACCGAAATAGGCAAAGACATAAAAATCTACGAATTTCTACAAATTCATATTACACACGAAACGGACCCATCAAAAAAGGACACAATCGGCTCCAAGTTCCTAAAAAAAGGCTTGGCTTCCTTAAGCAAAGAAACAAAAATAAAAGTAGTGTAAAAGTAGGAGATGAAGCTATCTTACTTTGGATAAAACAACACTTAATGAATTGTTGGGTTTAATAACATGTAGTAGATTTACTTAGAGAAATGTCCGAACGCAACAAAGCTGTTTTAAGATGGCAGCTGAACTAAGACTTCCCCTTTCATGCGGAAATGAAGATGGTTGTGGCGTATTTTCTTTTTAAGACGTCGACTGTGTTGATACGTTTGGACAAACAGATAAAGATGAATAGAAATTTCTTGACAGATCAAAAAATATGAAACCAATAAAAATACTTCAAGTTCATGGATTATAAATATAAGCTTACCTACGACATTCAGAAATATGGTCCCTTTTTAGTTTCACTTTAAGTGCGCCCAAAACCAAACGTGAACTGTGTGCTCGGTGTGACCATGTGAGCAGAATGTGAGTTATTTACGGGGACATTCCATAAACATTTCCCTGACATTTAGAAAACCCATGAAGTCACTCATTTGACATCATCTCTTGAAATGTGAAAAGCAGCACACTGTACCAATCACATTTAGACATATTAAAACTGTTATATAGATCTTGAAAATAATTCTGTAGTGTCTGGACTTAATGCAAGTGGTCAATAATCTGGTAAAGTCGGGCACTAGTATTTATACAGCTCATATAGTAGTAGAAGGCAATGAGTTGGCAGACCAGTTTTCCTAAGCAAGCAGTTGGTAAACCCAATGGGACAATGGACATACTGGAATATAGTTTTAGAATATATATATAGTTTTCTCCACTTGGCTGCTATTACAATATTTGAACTCCTCACATAGTTATCTTAGTCTTTCTAGAGATGCTGTTTAAGAGATTGTTTAAAATTTCAAGTTGAACTGCTAGAGATCTTATGCATATTCAACAAAAAGAAGTGTTTGTGGCATAAAATCTTTAGACCGTTAGATCACTTGTGGTTGCTGATCCATAAAGCTAGCTATGGTTGATTTCTTCTCATTTTCTGAAAGTGTCTTTACACAGACTCTCGCTGTGACACCTTATTTTCTCTTCTGAAAGCCCGCTGTTTGCTGCCAGCGTTTCAGCCATGTAAAGTCAACACATGCGTGGAACACACTGGGCAGGAACACAACGTCTTTCCTGCTGCTGTGGCGCAGATGAAATTCGAACAGTGCCAACGACACATGGAGCCAAAAAGGCAGTCAAAAGAATGTTCAGTACGAAAAGACGACCAACACTTTACCGTGAACTGTGGAAACAGGACTATTTAAACATGTTACACCATTTGTAAACGTCTGTCACGGCGCTTTTCATGATTTTAATTGGACCCAAGACAAACACAGACTATTTACTCTTTACTCATGCACTTTCCTATAAAAACTTGAGAAACAAAAGCTGAGTAGTAGATAAAATTGAGGAGATTAAGCCACCCTACTCTGGATAAAATAGCATTAACTCAATTGGAGGACTCAATACAATGTAGTAGGCCTACTTTACTTAAAGAAATGATTCATGACCAAATGTAATATTCCTGTTTTAAGGTCGTGTCTGAACTACAGTTCACTTTTTATGCGGATGGTGGTGGCGTCGTTTCTTTTAAAACATCGTGTTGATACATTTGGACAAATATATACATAGAAATATCTAGACAGTTTAAAACAATACAAAACACGTCAAGTCTGTCAATTATTAATTTAAACTCACCTACGATGTTTCACTTTCAGGGTTCTGTAATGGGGATTTGCAGGGGAGTCTTCTGAATGCTCCTAATGGGTGGAAAGCATTTTTTTAATTATCACTCGTACCCATTTTTGTACAAGAGCATAATAATAATAATAATAATAATAATAACAACAACACTAAACAGTGTTTTTGTTCTTCTCTTTTAAAAATCGACACTGAGGTTTACGCTGGTAAAGTGTATTTTCTGTATTTTCGAGTCTTTAATAAAATGGCAATAATGTGTTTTATGACTGTAAGCTGTTTTAAAAAATGGCAAATTTGAGAAAATCTGAAAAGTAGACCAAATGTAAGTGATGAAGTCTTCCTACTCTGGATGAAACGGCATTAAAGGAATTGGTGGGATTAATGAAATGTAGTAGATTTACTAAAAGAAATGATTAATGACCAAACGCAACTATTCTGTTTTTAAGATCGAGTCTGAACTAAGAGTTACATGGGGAAATGAAGGTGGTTGTGGCGTCGTTTCTTTTTCAAACTTGAACTGTGTTGATACATTTGGACAAATAGATAAAGATAAATAAAAAAAATCTGGACAGATCAAAAATAATAGAAAACACGTAAAATTTGTAAATTATAAATATAAACTTACGGTGTTCGGCAACTCCTGTTGTAGATGTTTCACTTTCAGTGCGCTACATGACGCTTTGCAGGAGCTGGGTCTTCCGAATGCTTTTGAGTGTTTCTGCGTAACCATGTGACCAGCAGGAAGACAGCATAGCTATATACAGTATGTGGTATGTTATGCCAAAAAAAAGTTAAGTTAGTGATTATTTGTCAATGTGAACACAGCACAGTAGGTACACAGTGCACCACAGCAAACTGTGATTTCTGCATTTGAGCCCTCCGTGAAGCAGCAGAGGATAGTTTTTTGGCAGCACCCGAGGAGAAGTGCTTGGAACCTTGTTCAGTTCAAACATGGAGCCAACGCCCTAACCGTTCCACTGCCAACTACCCAGTTCATTCAACAACAACAACAGGTTTAATGCTTTTCAAGATATCCAAGGTCACTTAACGATGGTTAGGGTTTACCCCTTGGGTCAAGACCTACCTAATGAAAAAGAGAAGATACTCTGTAGAATTTAGCTTTAAATTTTATATAACATAGAGGCTCCTGGGTATTTTAGAGGCTTTGTAGGAAAACAGTTAGACTTCAGTAACAGCTGATCATGTTGAGAACCCAGTAGTGCAGAAGCTTCCTCTTTCTCCACCTTTCATGCTGCGGGCTGCTGTGAGGTGTTGTAGGTAACAAGTAATTTAACCAATTATTTTGAAATAACAGTACAATAAAGTTTACTTTGACAAGTTCAATCATCGTTTTATTTTGCAGCTGCTTTTCGTTTTTTTTTAACTTATAGTGTCAAAAATCTGATTTTTTAAAATTAAAGTAATCTGATATATCATGTTGGAATTTTGATGTTTCATTGTATGCGTTCACTTAAATCCAGATGAATCCCGAGATAAATAATTAATTCCGAGATAAAGTCAGAATTTCACTTTAATGAATGAGACTTCTGAGATTAAAAATCTGGATTTTAGTTGAAGTCAGAATTCTGAGATTAAGAGCAATAATTTTTACTTAATGAGTCAGAATTCATAATGTCACTATTTTGATCAAAACCTATCAATGGTTGAAACGGGCTTCCATCGGATTGAGGGGTGTAGAATACAGTATACAGTATAAACTTTATCTTATTCGAGTAAAATATATGAGGTAAAAAGTGCTTGCTTTTCATTTATGTTCTGTTTCACAATATGTCTAAATGCTGTTAAAGATTAATCCTGTGAGTTCTGACATGTGTATTTTAATTCAGCGCACAATAGTGGATCACTGGTTTACTAACATTTAATGCGTTTAGAGAGGAAACGTCTTGACTAAAAATAACGACTGAAAGGTAACGACTAAAGCCATGAAGGATAGAAATGACTAAAATGTAACAGAAAACTAATAAGCAATTCTGTCTAAAGACTAACATATAAAGTATCTGCCAAAATGAACACTGCAACATGAACTAAACGGGAAGTTACGGAAGAAATGGTTTGGTTGCTGTGGGCTAAGAACAGAATAAAAAGGCATTTTAAAAGTAGAAATGCTAAATTCTGTTTATAGTTGTTATTGCTTATTGTAGTTGACCAAACTCTTACACTATGAGCTAGTGTTGTGCAGATGAAGCTTCATGAAGCGGTTTTTAAGCATACATGATGCCCACTAGACGACGCTCTTGACTTGAAGAAAACGACACAAAACACTAAAAGAAAAAGTCTCCCACATTTGGCATAACTTACAGTTTTTTTCAATTGTTTAAGCACAATTTTGACAACAGGGCTCAACACTTCAAATCATGAACACAATTCACACTCTTACACCTAAAGAGCAAAACACCTCACATAGCCTGCAAAATGAAGCTCTGCATGTAAAACTGTACAAACACTTTTGCCCCAAATACTAAACACTTCATTCACAACTCAACATTTTGATATAACCAACTACACACTGCCAGGTGTAATCTAAAACACATTTGTCTTTTGGGGGGATTCCCATAATTGTATGCTGAAAAGGCCACAAACAGAAATTATTGCAGACAAATTCACAGACACATGAACAGAAACATGTGATTTAAACTTTTTATTTCACTCTTTAACAACAAACTAAAAAGGCAAAGCACATTCAATGTACAGTAGTGTGCAAAAGTTTTAGGCAGGTGTGAAAAAATGCTGTAAACAAAGAATGCTTTCAAAAATGGAAGTGTTAATCATTTATTTTCATCAATCAACAAAATGCAGTGAATGAACAAAAGAGAAATCTAAATCAAATCAATATTTGGTGTGACCAGCCTTTGCCTTTAAAACAGCATCAATTCTTCTAGGTACACTTGCACACAGTTTTTGAAGGAACTCGGCTGGTAGGTTGTTCCAAACATCTTGGAGAACTAACCACAGATCTATAATCCTATAATCCTACAAAATAATATAATGACTACAAAATAATATAATGACTATAATCCTACAAAATCCCTGACTTTGTGCAAGTGTACCTATAAGAATTGATGCTGGTTTGAAGGCAAAAGGTAGTAACACCAAGTATTGATTTGATTTAGATTTTTCTTTTGTTCGCTCACTTTGCATTTTGTAAATTGATAAAAAATAAAAAATCATTTATACTTCTGAAAGAATCCTTTTTTACAGCATTTTTTTCACACCTGCCTAAAACTTTTGCACAGTAATGTACATCAAAACTTCAGAGAGAAAATAAGCGAGGGAAAAAACTAGAGATGTGCAGATGAAGCTTCATGAACCATTTTCAGTAAGTTTTGGCCCCACTAGATGGCACTCTTGACTTGAAGAAAATGGCACACTTTGTAAAAATGCAACACATTTACAGATTTTGCCCATTGCTTACAAACTAAAACCGAATGCTTAGACCAAAGCCTCAATACCTAAACTTCTTGTAGCATACCTTAAACACAGTGTAACTATAGCTTAAACACTTTGTCAACTAAGTGTGTTACAATTCTGTAACACACTTATTGCAAGACGTGGCGGGGCGGAGACGTGTATCAGATGACATCAGGGCTACTCTGGTGGACCATGTGATAAATCATGGCCTCTCCATGAGGGAGGCCGGCCAAAGAGTCCACCCTAACCTCAGTCGGTACACAGTAGCATCGATAATAAGGACATTCTGACTGGAGAACAGGTATATCTTCAAGTTTCTACTCCAGACTGTACCTACTGTATGTGTCACATGATTCTGTATCATATTACAGTATTACTGTACTAACTGTACTATACAAAAATGGGTAGTGCTGTGAAGTATATGTAAAGGAATACCATTGTGATGTTACAGTACTGTGTACAGTTTGAAAGTACAGTATGTGAAAAAGAACCTAACCAATGACATCTTGTGGCGGCATCCTACAGAAACATAACTTCAGAATGAAGCAGCTGTACAGGGTGCCATTTGAGAGGAACAGTGTCAGTGTCAAGGATCTGTGCCATGATTATGTGCAGGTATGTGTCACTTTATTTTATATACTATATATTGTGATGTGGGAATGAGGGTTTATGCTGCCACCTGCCCTGCCTGTAACTTGTAGTTTTTATCTATACTGACCCAACCCAGCCCCTACTTCTGTGAAAATATAGACATTATAGTTACTGTATGTGTTTTCAATAACACTATTCAATATTTTCTGTTACAGACAGTTCTGGATTTTGATGCCATATGAGTTCATATACGTGGATGAGGCAGGCTTCAGTCTGGCCAAAACCAGGCGTTGGGGCCGTAACATAGTTGGACAAAGGGCTGTTGTAAATGTCCCTGGCCAGTGTGGGGGAAATATCACTCTTCTGCAAGCAATGGAAGAGGCATGCAAAGACATTGAGTTGGGATCAATCCAAGGGTGGATTCGGCACACAAGGCAATATTTGTCCCGATGCCTAGCCCGCGAGGACATTGCCTGTGATGTTGATGAGGTCTTGTGGCCAGACCCAAACAGAAGGCAGGATCCATAAGCCCGAACCCCCGCCAAACCCTGTAAATAAGTAGGCATACATATTGAGCAAAAGCAGTTGTGAGATAGTTAGTCATGTCTTCTTGCTGGAAGTGGCCACAGCACCTCATCTACATCACAAAAAACGTTCTCCCTAACTAGATAGCAAGGAAAAAGCGCCGGGAGTGTCTAATCCAGCTCTGGACAGCACCGACATCAATGTCGTCACATGCCTCCTCCATTGCCTGAAGAAGGCTTTCACGGACATGTGGTTGACAGTCATAGATCTTCCACCGCCATGAGGAGAAGAGCTCTTCTATTGGGTTAAAGAATGGAGAGTATGGGGGAAGGTAAAGGACAGTAAACAGGGGATTGGCCACAAACCAATGGTGAACCAGGGCAGCATGATGGAAACTTACATTGTCCTATACTACAACATATCTATGCTGCGTATTGGCATCCACACGGTCTCCCTGGATCACTATGTCACGCAACCTGTCCAGAAACGAGATGATGAGGTGTGTGTTATAAGGACCAAGATGTGCATGCTGGAGAACTCCATTATTTGTGATGGCAGCACACATTGTAATGTTTCCCCCACGTAGGCCAGGTACATCCACAACAGCTCTGTGACCAATGATGTTTCTTCCCCTTCTTCGTGTTTTGGTGAGGTTGAAACCAGCCTCCTCCATGAAAATAAACTCATGGGAGACTGCATTGGCATCCATTTCCAGCACTCTCTTACAAAAAAGAAAGCAAAAGGTCAATATGGCTTATTTTAGCATTATGAAAAAGCTGTATGTCATCAATTTTGCACTTACTGTCACATGCGTGTGGCTCAGATCTTTTATTCTTTCTGCATTTCTCTGAAACGGCACCCTGTAAAGCTGCTTCATGTTTACTTAGTGTCGTTGAAGTATACGGGCTAGGGTGCTCAGGCTGACTTGCCTGATGTTTCTAAAAATTTTATTATCATTAATGATGTGGTTTTGAATTTCTCTTAGCCTTATTTCATTATTTGCTAAAACTAAGTTTATAATTGCTGCTTCTTTGTTCCTCACTACAAATTCGATTTCTTCCACCACGTTGGACTTGTCTTGCAATCCTTTGGTAAAAGAGTAATGTGGATATTAGTCAAGATCTTTTTTCTTTCTAAAGGATATTTTGCAAGATTCTAGATGTCTAGAATGCATGTGCCATGAAAGTAATTTTTACAGTACGTCTCATATGATTTTTGGATTACATATGCTGAGTGTGAGCTATGTTGATTACATACCTATTCTCAAGACAAAATGACCGAATAAGAGGCAACAGTAAACCGACTCAAGTTGGGCTGTACCACAGTAAAACTGTAAGTCCCAGCGCAACAACACTACAGAAAACTACTCCCTGTTCAAGATCTACATATGGTTTAATATGTCTAAATACCATTTGTAGTGCTTTTCACATGTCAGGAGATGATGAAAAAGCTTGACACATTGAGATATACTGTTGATTCCATCAAAGTTGACATTGGAGAACCTGCTCAAATTGGGTTGGACTGTCCTACTTGATCAATATTTCTCTACTTACTTTCACTTAGAGACGGTCATAGGCCGTAGGGCCTTTCTGTGTGGAGCTTGCATGCTCTCCCCGTGTTTGCGTAGGTTTCCTCTGGTTTCCTCCCACAGTCCAAAGGCATGCGTTGTAGGTTAATTGGCGACTCTAAATTGGCCCCTAAGGTGTGAATGTGTGTGTGCCCTGTGGTGTGTTGGCGCCTGCCCAGGGCGCCCAGGACTGGTCCCTGCCTTCCGCCCCAAAGTTGCGGGGATCCCGGTTGGGATTACAGCGGTTCGGAAAATGAATGAATGATCTCACAATTGAACACACGTTTCTAATGATGTGATCAGACAAATTGGGCAGGATAAAAGTCAGTTCGGAGTGACAATGAACATCACGCTACAATGGACAGAAACATACAAAGGAGGAGGGAGAGGTCGTGTGAGAGGAAGTGGACGAGAAGAAAGGGGACAAGGAAGATCAAGAACAATCATTACTGATGAAATTCAGGAGGAGGTTTAGGAAGGTTCAGTGCCAACCGATGTCAACTTTGACAGACTCAACAGTGTATCTCTGTCAACTATTGAGCTATTGAACTATTGTGTCCTCCAATGCAACAGACTTTGTATGAAACAAGGGATATTTTATTGGAGGCAATGGAACAGGCCTGTGATGATATAACTGTGGAGTCTTGTCAAGGCTGGATTCGGCACACCAGAAGGTTTTACCCCCATTGCCTATGATGCGGATGAAGTGCTCTGGTTGGACCCCACACAAAGACATGATGTTGGAGGATGAATCTCTGTGACTTTGTGCAGTAATGTGCTGTTTATTTAGTTTTATTATTTTTTTATTATGACATAGAAATCCCTTTGACTATGAAATTATTTTGCTAAATGAATTTACAATAAACGTTTTCAGTTAACGGAGTTGAATTGAATGTTACTCTCCACTCGCCCAACTATATCACAAGTATTCCTATTTTTAACTTTTCATGATAATAACTTCAGGAGAAACTTGGAGATGTAGGGTTTAACATTCAGATTGACCGGAAAGGTGAGTTTCTCTCAAGGTCTGCTGCCATGGCAATTTATACTGCGTCTGTAAACGGCAGATTATTTGATCAGTTAACTAGATAAACTTCATAAATACTGCTCATTAATCTAGCATAATGTTAAAGAAAAAAGTCAACACATTTCGATAACCCAAACAAGCACATGGATATGAAGAGGTGCACTCAGCAATGCCAGGTAATTTAATCACACAATTCTTAATTGATCTATTTAAGCGTTCAACATAGTAGAGGAATCCAGATCAAGTAGGACAGTCCAACCCAATTTGAGCAGGTTCTCTGTGGCCAATGTCAAATTTGATGGAATCAACAGTATATCTTAATGTGTCAAGCTTTTTCATCTCCTGACATATGAGAAGCACTACAAATGGTATTTAGACATATTAAACCTTACGTAGATCTTGAACAGGGACTAGTTTTCTGTGGTGTTGTTGCGCTGGGACTTTTTAAAGGTATTACTCCATTACTGCTGGATGTTAGTTGCTTCTAGAGGGATGGGAGTAGCTCGTCATCCATTTACAGCATTTAGAATGATCAGAAATTCCCATAAACACACTCCTAAACCTTGTGGAAGGCCTTCCCAGAAGAGTTGAAGCCATTATAGCTGCAGAGGGTGGACCAACTCCATATTAAAACCTATGGATTAAGAATGGAATTTCATGAAGTTCATGTGTGTGGAAATGAACTGTCCCAATTCTTTTGACAATGAACTGTATGTATATTTGTACAACAGTAAGCAGTTAGTAAACATACACAAGAGACACTGAACTTTACAGTAGTAAACTCATTTATTTTCCAGTGTTCAACATCATAGCTGCACATAGATGGTGATTGGACCTCAACTGATGTGTACAGATGATTTTGATAAATGTTCTCTAAACATGGTGGTGCAAACAGGTTAAGCAGAGTTTAAAGCAGAGTTCCTCTCTTCTCTTGGTCCCTGTGCTCTGAACTGAATTGATATTTAAAGACACACCTGGTCCTAATGATACACAGATTTACATGGACATGTAAAATATAAAAATACATGCATCAAAAATAAAAGATAACATTTCTAAGCTTAATAAAGGCACATTTGTGCACAGTAGATCAGCTGTTATTAAAACAAATTGCCACTAAGATCCCTATTTAATACAATGTACAAACGGCAGCACCTGGCACATTTATATGAATCAGAACAGTCTCTGAATAATCTCATGTAAAAACACAGAACATGGTTCAAAGTGGACAATCTGTAGGACAACCTCTAGGCCTCGGAGTGACTGGCATGGAGTGTTCTCCGTGTAGCTTCCCAATAAAACTCCTGTTGGGTGGCGTTCCCCTTTATTTTCACTCAAAGAAAGTGCCCCTGTGCTGTTATTGATTGCTGTAATATTAAATAAATACTGAGGTGCTGACGGTGTGTCGTGGAGGCTTAAACAACGGCTACGGTAAGAACCGTGTGTCCTCCACCTTCTACCACTCTCAGTGAACAACACCTGTTCATATACTTTGAACCCATGTGACCGTGACCCCAGTACAATACACCCCCAAGTGGCTAAATCCAGACAAGATCATTAACCTAGACTAAAAGGTGACTACAAATGGCTCCTACAGATACATTTAACTACGTCATCAACGTGGCTCATCGTCAAGATGTTCAAACTCCAGCAGACACCTGCACAGAAGGAGGAAAATGGTTTTTATAACAAACCGTTAATATCAAACAACACAAAAGTCATGCAAGAGTGTTGTTTGTGAGACAAGTAGAGAACAACAAAAATGCCAAAAAAAGTGAAATTTTGATGTAAATGTTGATTTCCCAAATGAAGAAATTCCAATTTGAAGATGTTACTGCTTGTGTAGGTAACAACAGAATCCACAAACACACATTTTACTAAATCTTACATTTTGTTCAGTGTGTTTAGGTAAAACATCAGCTTATTGGCTTTTCTTCAAATCTACAGGTGTGTAGGATTTAAACATCTCTTTGTTTAAGAACAAATTTAACTAGAGATACATTTCATGAAGAAGATGACAAAGTGAGGCTCAAGTTTGGTGGCTGTGACGTGTAAACTGGAAGTAGAAAGACTTTTGAACAATAAACGACAGGAAAAAGGATGAAAAAGATGAGTGTGGTTCATGACGGCTACAGTTATGTTAAGGGGCTCATGGATCCTCAAATCATGTTGAATTTGGGGGCTTTGTGAAGAGCGGCTGCGGTGTAGGGTTGGGTTTGAAATTTGAGCTTCAGTTTAGTCTATGGACTGAAAAGCAGATGAAACAATTGGAACGAACGAGTGCACGTGTCAAAAACATGCATCCAAGCAGCCCACACCACTACAGACCACACGAGTTGGAACCAGGTTTCTCACACAAAAACTCTAGGATGAGTAATGGTTAGAAGGTGTGTGGAATAAATATGAGATGAGAACATGTCACTGCGTAGTGGTCAGCAGAAGAGAGTGTGTGTGTATAATGAGGAACAGGAGGTAGAATTTTGACTCTTACTTGGTTTTTAATTCTGCGCTCCTGTGACGGCTGGGTTTAGAGGACGGAGTTCAACTGGAGCGTTTTGAGATGATGTTGGGGACGTTTTATCCGTCTCAGCTACATTCCCCTTTTCTTCATCTCTACGTCTTAAACAAAAAATAAATTGCACTATTATTCAACAAAATTCATTAAAACAGTCATTCAGCATGTCCCCATGTCAATCACTATGATATACACATGAAGTTAAACAGTTCCTCCAGGATTTGGCAGGTTTTTGTAGAGATTGTTGCTGCCTAAACTTTTGCAGCAGCTTTTCTAAAAATTTTGATGAAAGCTGCAGTGTTTTAGGCGTTAGGTGGCAATAAAGTTGCAGGAGCAACTCAAAGTTAATGAGAAGTAGTTGCGATTTTCCTCCTTTTGAGTGAGTCTTTAACAATGAATTAAAATGAAGAGAAAAAGACACTTATTTTTATTAACCATTTAGTTATTTTTGAAGGTAAGTGTGAGGTGTAGCGCCACCCAGAGGCCAATGTCTATCATATCATCAGGTGGAAAGTTAGGGCTCCAGAGATGTGTGCATGAACAGCTAGAAACACTGTAAAAGCAGTTGTGTAGTTGGGGAACACAAAAGATATATTTGGACAGGTGAAGCTCAGCCTCGCCTTACTGAAGAACCTGTGAGTTGTTGTGAAAGACTAACGTACCTTTGGATTAATGCTCGACGCCGACATAAGACTGCCACCATGATAAGCAGCAGACACATTGCTGTCACAACAGTCAAACTGATGATGACGATGTTGCTTTTCTTCAAGCTGCTCTGATCTGATTCAACACAAACACAGAAAACTCCTTCAGACAAACTCTCCTGTTACAGGAACCTCCACTTCAGCACGTCTCTACTACTGAACACTGCTGGAGTGTAAACATCTCACCACAAGATGGTAGAATATGCACTCGAGACCTCTCCGTTTATTTAAAGTCTCGTCTCAGAATCGGCCGTATTTGTACTCGATCTTGTCTCGGACTCGGGATTTTATTTGGAGACCAGCCGAGACCACAACTCTAAAACTGAGACCAACGCAGGTATTTTGTGCTGTTTATTAATTATTGTTTTAATAATTCAGAATGCTTTTAACCTACAGGAACCACACACATACTGTCCGTAAAGATATTCACTCCTCTCAATCTGAAATTATTACTGAGCAATTCTGTGCACAAAAACTGAAGTAATTGCATAAAAACGCATTAATTACATTATCTGCAATGTAAAAACACCTTAGCGCTGGTGACTCTCGTATGGAACGCCGTCATGCACAAAAATGTAGCACTCCTCCAGAAAGGCCAAAAGCAGCTCACTTTATAGACCAAAATGAGTCCAAATTGGCTCAGAATTACCCAAAACTTCAGCATTTCTTCATTTTCAATTGATCACAAAATATGTTTTTCATTTTATGTTAGAGAGGATTCAAGAGGGAAAATATAAATATAGCAAAATGTATTGTTTGTTATCAAATAATTTTATTCTGTATCCAGATGTATACCAAATGGATAAAGAAGTGTCTCCACCTGCACTGACCTTATTGTTCTTCACAGCACTAAGCTACAGAATGTGTCTAAATAATAACAGCTCTGCAGCCAATAAAACAGTGAGTTTGGTCTTGAGGAGTGTTGACTGTGGTGTGTTGAGTTTAACATGTGATGTGATCAGTGTTGATAACTGCTTCCTCATTATAGATATGGAAGAGAGAAATATTGAATAAACATCTTTAATGTTGCTTAGGTTTTGTGTCTTATTTGTCATGTTCGTGTAAAATCTGCATTGGTCTGGTCTCGGCCCTTTAGAGTCTTGGTCTTGGTCTAGGTGGTCTTGATCCCAACTCTAATATTCACTCAACAACACTATCATATGCTCAAAGCTCAAATGCCTCCCTGGATGGTCTCAGTTGAGTGTGATTAACGGGGTCTGAGTTGGTCTGGAGTGTTCACATGGAGGAGAACATGCTGACTGATGTTGCTGAGAGGGATCAAGAACCAGTGATGGTAGAGCTGCTCATTAGAGTTACACGTGTTACTCACCGGAGGGGTCAGGGCTGGAACTGCTGTTTGTCTTCTCTGAACACAAACGAGAAACACACACCATCAGAGTTACACACTCAACTCTGTATATACACACACACACACACATACACACATACCCACACCCATACACGCACACACCAGTACATACATAGACACACACACGCATGCACACCCATACACACACCCATACACGCACACACACCCATACACGTACACACACCCATACATGTACACAACCATGCGCACACATACATACATGCACACACACAGACCCATATGCACACATGCACACACACAGGAAATGAGAAATGAGTCATGGCTTGATACGCACCTGTGTATATGTATGTAACGGTGTATTTCTCCTGGCAAACAGAAGATTCATAAAGAGCTTGTTTTTACAACTTGTTCAAGAAGAGAATTATTTCATAAATCAACCTTCAATTAAAACTTCCCCAAACACTAAACCTCACTCACGTCGTCACTCTCCTTTCTAGACTTTCCAAAAGACACTTTCAGAAGAGCTTAGTGAAGAAGCAGAACTTTGGAGAAAGAAGCACGTCCACTTACCGTCTTTTTACCATTGCATGTGATTCCTAAGGAAACCTTCTCCACAAACGTCTGTGATATGAGATGTGTTCTGGTGGCGTTTATAAAAGGAGGTTTCAGTCGAGTTGCATCTGGATAAGCTACAACACCTCCGTCCTGCACAGCACCGTCAGGGAAAAACACACAAAAAGACTACGAATTTAACCAAAAGTTGTGTTTATGCCAAATATTCCACTGTGTTTCCACATGAACCAGATCACGTTTTCATGAATGAAAGGAACAGGTTTTCATGGGGGAATGTTGATCTGAGATCACGTCCTTCCTCTTTATTTACTGGCTCATATTAGTGAAGCTGGAAGTGAGTGAGTGATTATTTGTCATTGTGAACACAGCACAACACACACTGCACTACAACCTAATGTGAGTGCTGCATTTGACCCATGCGGGAGTTTGGGGACAGTATGTTACTCAGTGGTACATGCTACAGGTCTGGGAGTTGACCTGGTGACCTTCCAATCAAGTTGAGACAGAACATAACCTTTTGTCAAACGTAAACACACTTGGTGATATGTCTCACATGTGAGTGCGTTATTCCAGTTCAGCACTGTACATGCTGAGCTCTAAACAGGTTCATTATGTAGTGATGTTAGTGCAAAGCAGAATCTCACCTCTCCATACCAGGTCTTATCACAGCTCCTCTGCTGGTTAAAATCATCTGGCACCGGGTAAACACACTGACCACCAGAACAATCCACTTCACAGATCTGAGTTGAACTGGTGTCTGCTTTCTGAAAGTGAAAGGCAATAACAGGTGTTCACTCACGCTCATGATTCCATGGGTATTAATCCTTGATGAGAATTTGGGAGGTTTTTCTAGAGCTTTGGTTTAGGCTTATTCTAGTGTGTGTGTAGATGTTGCTTTATGTTGTGTTCAGGACGTCCTGCTCTACTCAGATTTGTCGTAGTTTGGTGTGTAAATGCTGACACTGTCTTGAAATCAGCTCATTTCTGATAAAAACTGCCTACTTTTTAACTTCATGTAGTATAAAAGTGCTGAAACTGTAGATATAACTACTAGAACTAGTAAGAACAGTGTCTGTTTTATGAAGCAATACTGAAGTTTTGATTTCTGGGAGAGAACTACATTGTTGCCATGAGGGCGTTCCACATGAGCACTAGGGCTCCCAATGAACCCAAAATGAATCAAAATGACATTTCTGACTCTAATCGAGATGATCTGGCCTATGGTTGTTCATTTGATTCTGTTCCTACTTTCCCCAGTGTGTGCTGGTGTAGTGTCCTGTCCAGTCTGACACTTACACACTGCTGCTGTGCTGTAAGGCTGAACACTGTCATCGCGGTCAGCAAAAAGGTGACTCTCTCTAGCGTCCCCATGTGGATATCTGTAGAGCAGGACAACAGTTTCAGCAGGTCAATACACAAGAAACATAATAGACATAATACACACCTCCTTACAGTTCACCAGACACTTCCTGATCGCTACGCGTTTTGGGAACATATTCTTGCGTGTTGTACTTGTATAAAACTATGTTCATGACAAATAATGAGATCTATTGTTTGGTCTTTCACCAAAATCACACGTTTTGTTATATTGTAGTTACATAATAGTGCTATACTGCATTTTCTCATTCTAGAATAGCAAAAGTGAAATAAGAGTGTCCTGAAATTAACATCACACTACATTTTATACACAATATGGACATGTTTTACATCAACAAAAGTTGTTTCAAACACACATATGCTGACTCTCCTGGTTATGAGGAACCCTAGAGCTTAGAGCTCACTCAAACATGAAACATTCTGTGGTAAATGCAAGAAAAATAACACAGTGTCTGTCCGTTAACAACACAACATCCACATCACACAGATACATGCTTCTATCAGAGATATACTCATCAGATCATAACTCCCCCCACACTTTAATTAATCGAGATACTGATTTGACCTCAATATCAGCCAGCCCTACAATCTACTGATACTAAGTTCTAGATGCAGATGTGAAAATGGGATTGATGTTAGTTTTACCACTTTAATAAGAGGCCATGGTGCATTCATAAAGTAAAATTCTTAATATTCCGTTTACATTTAGCAGACGCCCTTATTTCAGTGACAGTCTCCCTGCAGCAACTTGGGGTTAAGGGTAGGGCCCTATGATTTGCGTGATGCAGAAAACACGGCCGGAATCATGGAATTCAACAAATAAAATGGAATCCGTTGTAAAACGCGGAATGTCATAATTGCCTGATATCGGTGTGTGGGCAAAGCAAAGCAATGGTTTCTAATCAGTTTTGGCCGCTGCAGCCCCCTGTATGTGTTGAGGTGGGACTCAGCTTTCCACACACACAAACGCACAGACACAGAGGCGGAAACATCAGCGGTCAGCTATGGCGAAGAGGCTGAAACACCGAAGTCCTCAAATAAATGACGGTATTGGAGTGTTTAGAGCAGAACAATAACCAAATGATTTTTATGAATCGAGAGAACAACTCTTTTGCAAGTTTAGCCAGAACACGATAGACTGCACCCGCAAGAACACGTGACGACCACTTACAGTCACATCAAAAACGTTTCGTTTTGCACGAAAAAATGAATGTTTTTTGTTGTTTACAGGTGAATGTTTTACCAAAGCAGAAAATGTCCTGCTGAACCCCAGCATTCTGTTGAAGTTAAATAACAGTCATTTAATGTGAAATGTTTTTCTATTGCATTGTTCTTTTTTCCATCCACTCCATAATTAGACAGTTTTTAGGTGAATAAATATGATTATAACGTAAAACACGGAATTCAGAAGAATGAAGATGGAAAAAATGGAATTCAGGAAAAAATAAAACGGAATTTAGGAAAAACCAAAACGGATTTCATAGTGCCCTAGTTAAGGGTCTAGCCCAGGGAACCAGTGGTGGTAGTGCTGGAGGTAGGATTCAAACCCATGACCTTATAGTCACTAACACAGGGTTCTGCTCACTTAGAAACTCCACCAACACCTCCACCACAACACTGTAGTTAACACTTTGTCCATTAAAGGTGCATTAAAAGCAAAACCTCCAACCACAAGGCCGCTATTTCCCCACTGCAGCTGGTCTCATTAATAAGAATAGAGACTCTTCACTCTGGCACAAAAAACTACAGTCAGGTTGAGTCATTAATGATGAGTCACTCATAGTTCTGCTTTCAGGAAGGAGGCGGCGGCGTTTGGGTTTAACCTCAACTTTAGTTTCCACCCTTAGGTTACTTACTATACTATATACTGTAGTTATCACTACATATCATATATAAATCACCTGCAGCACAGCCACCTCAATTACAACACTGTGGTTATAACTTCATCCACTGAAGGAAAAACCTCAAGCCACAGGGTCAGCTGTTTCCCCACTGGTGTCTGCGCTCATCAATAAAACCACTCTTATTGCTGATTGATTACGCAGGTGTGGTGTGAAAGTTAACTGAATGTTTGAGTTTGGTTTTAAAGCTAATTGAATGGTCAGGTTTGGCTTGAAAGAGAAATAAACACAGGGGAGCTAATCATTTTGGCCTTGTCATTTTTCAGTTTTCTTGTTAAAATTCATCACATCAATAAAATATCTGAATCAAACTTTGTGGAGCTTTTGTCTTTGTTCTTTTGGAAGCAATACACGTATTAACAGGTTTTGTTATAGTCATTTCCATGGAAATATTAAGGGTTTTGTATGATTTCTTTAGGCGGGCTAATAATTGAATGAATTAATGCCTTTATTTGTCACCTACAATGTTACATGCAGTGAAACTGGACCCCTCTGACCATTCTGACCATAACTGTATATAAAGTATTTAGGCTTCTGGCAAACACGCAAATTAAGTTGACAAACTTGTGGTTGACTTCTAGCTATATTTGTGGAAACATATGCATGCACCTTTGTGACGTATGTAAATTTGTGACCAAAAGTATACTACTAGTTTGTCATTACCTGCTAATTGTTTATGCAAATTTGTGACTAGTGGCAATTTGTCAAGGTTGCCAGAACACTGCTGCAAATTTGCCACTAGTGGCTGACAATGGTAAGCCTGTGGCAACATATTAACCACAAGTTTGTGGCATACTTTTTTTTGGAAAGGATGTCATGACATCACAGATGAATGGTTTCAGAGCAGGGTTTTGGATGCAGGGTTGGAAAAATACATGCATTTTATGTTTCATTAACTAATAAAATGAGCAAAGTATGAAAACACATCTCTACTTCCAGAACGTCGACAGACACATTTTGCCCCGCATAACACAGAACACGAACCCGTAGCTTTCTTATTCCACCACACACTTGGTATAAAGTCACAGAAAGTGTAAAATAACTTGTACAAGTGTCATGCAAGTCCATGTCGGACGTTTAAAAACTAGGCTTATAAATATTCCTGCTGATCCTGAAATCGAGTGAGACTGACTAAATGCATTTTATTCATCACACCACTCTATAATAACACTATAGGTATTATATTCTAACATTATAATAAACTAATCAGACAATGATACCACTGTGTACTCCTGTAGGTGTTTAATTCTGTCAGTGTAAATGTACATGTGAGAACATCATCCCACTCTGATCAACTACAGGCATTTCATTCTGACATATTCTAGTGTTGCATACATTGTTCTGAATAAAATAGCTGTAGTTTGACAGAGTGGTGCGATGTTTGATGCTATGAAGGTACATTTACACAGACAGTATAAAATGCCAAGGGTTTAAGAGTTCTGTGCACTGTTTCTGAGACACATACAGTAGTTTCATACAGAGAGAGCTGCTCAACTATGTAACATACTGTAAACGACATGGAAATTCACTCAGAATCAATACAAAACACTTACCTGATCTCATGGGCTCGGACGGATCACAGTTACTTTCTCAAAAAACGTCCTCAAGAAATCCCGGCAGCACTGCCACAAGCAACTGCTTAAAGTAAGACTGTCTCTTAAATCGGAACAAGGCAGGTGCCTTAAAAGAACGACGGAACTCTACCAGAGAACCTCTGGAGGAGGAGCAAAACGGCGGGACTGCTGGAGAACCTCTGGAGGACGAGCAAAACGGCGGAACTGCTGGAGAACCTCTGGAGGAGGAGCAAAACGGCGGAACTGCTGGAGAACCTCTGGAGGAGGAGCAAAACGGTGGGACTCTGCCTGAGAATCGCTGGAGGAGAAAAATGTCCTCAAGAAATCCCGGAGTGGCAGCACTGCCACAAAAATGTCACTGCTTAATGGAAGACGGTCTCTTAAATCGACCCGATCTCCCGGAGAACCGCTGAAGGCGGGGCAAAACGGTGGGAACAGTGCCAGAGAACCGCTGGAGGAGAGCCAAAACGGTGGGAACGGGGCGAGTAGGCCATTTCTAGAACCTGTCGGGGCTGTCCGCTGCCCTCCACCGCGCTCTTGTCACGGTCATGGTTGAGGAAGAATAGGGTTAAAAGCTTTATCTCTAGCAATGTCCGCGCTCCCAGGCAACAGCTACCCGACATCCATTCTGTCCTTTTCGGCGTTTCCTGGAGATGTAAAAGCAACCATTTAGTCGTAGAGTCTGAAATGAAGTGTTCATATTGGTTCCGTCCATTAACGTGGTCCTGTGAGTCCAGAAGAAGCTCGAATCCCTGTTGTAGATCCTCCAGATCATGATGTCCAGATCCGTCCAGATTGTAGCACTGACAGTAAAGTCCGCCTCAGCTACACGACGATACAGCAAACAAAGTGTAACTTAAACCAGAGCTCTATTCCACACGCTCACCCTCGATTAAGCATAATTAAACTAAAACAGTTAAATTCAGGTAAGTCTAATGTTGCATGCAGACTAAACCAGCACAAGGCTCGGTTGAAGTTCGGTGATGACGCGGATAGGAAAGAAGGTCCGGGTAGTGACGCACCAGTGAACTCGGCAAGAGCTACCACAGTGGTGGGTGTAGGGGGTGGACACGGCGTGGCAGCTGGCACTGGAAAAATGATCGTGCATCCAAGTAGCCACCATATTTGTAGGCTAGTTAATATATTTTTGTACATTTTGTTCAATGTTGAAATTCAATCTCCATCCCATCTCACTGATTTAGAAGTCACACACACCCCTCTTGCATTTCAAAATGGTCTCACCCGCCAACCGGACCGGGGAATTTCACCTGCAGAGAGTTAGAGTTACAAAAGTAGAATTGAAATTCAGTACTGTGTGTGTCAGTACAAAAACTGTTGATATGGCAAAATTTGGAAAATGAAAAATTGCTGACAAATAAATAATGCTTGGTTAAAAGTTGTTGCATGTAAATTAAGCCGGAAAGTAAACTTTTCTAGCGGGAAACACTGCCCCCAACTGCAGGAACCTTAGGCCACATCCTTGCCACCCTTAAATTAAGGAAATGTAAGTCGGTCTGGATAAGAGTGTCTGCTAAAAGCTGTAAACGTAATCTTAATAGCCAAAACAAACGATAGCAGCCTTAATTCTGGTGACCAAAATGGGCAATCACCTGAAAAAGAAGCAATGAAATAATAGTGCTGCACTTGGCTACTGACATAAAAGGGTCAAGTTCTCAGGGGGCAGTTGATGGCGCAATGGTAGAGTGGTCACCCTGTGATCAGAAGGTCACAGGTTTGAATCCAGGGCCGGTAAAGTTACCACTTAGGTACTCATGAGCAAGGTACCGTCCCCAAGCACTGCTCCCCAGGCGCTGCCCTTGTTAGCTGCCCACTGCTCCTTCACGGATGGGTTAAATGCAGATGTCACATTTTGTTGTAGTGCACTGTGTGCTGTGGTGTGTTCACAATGACAAATAATCACTCACTTTCACTTTCAATGAGCCATATAATACACATATGGTGTCTTCACGACCACAACCCTGGAAGGAGTTAAAGATTAAATAAGGAATTACATTCCTTACCTGATAAAAATGGAAAAAGAGTGCATTAGAGCTACTGAGTGGAAATATAATACCTCAGATCTCCTCAGTGAGCTGAACGCTTTACGCCATGTACAGTGTTAGCGCACAAAAAAATGGAAGAAAGTAATAAGACAAACAATGAAGCATAAGGAGAATTAATGATGAGAACGAGGTGATTGCTGGAATTGATCAGTGACAGTAAGTCTTTCAGCATGAAGTTGGAGCTCCCACATGGTCCAGCATCACCACATGCTCTATCAACAGTTCCACCCCATCCAGTCTGACAATACATCTGTGTGTTTCCTTCAGTTATTTCAACATCACAAAGATATGCACTCTTTCATTTTAAAGAAATCATTTACTAAATATAGTTGAGGAAAACATTTATTAAAAGTGTAACAGTCACAATAGTCATGCAATATAAAGGTAAAGTCCGACGACTAAGTAAATGCAACACAGCGCATAACAGTTTCTCACAAGATTTGAATAATCTTAAATAATATTTCCCCTGGTATTCTGTACTTTTAAGAAAGATAAACCTGTGTAAAAGGGGAATCTGAATTATAAACTGTCATAGTCTGAACAGTGAAAAAACACTAATTGTTCTTTAAATGTTATACCTTCTAACACTGTTCTGTGTGCTTCTGTGCGATCATGTGATCATCAGGGAGGCATCAAGGAGATGTCCCATAAACCATCCCCATTTTAGAAAAAAAAACAGTTCACATTTGGCATCATCTCCTGACGGGTGGAAGCAGGACACTGTCCACATCACATTTAGCCATGTTAAAACATAATAAGATCATTGTCTCATGAGTACCTCAGTGGTTCCTTTACTGGTCCTGTATTTGAATTTGTGACCCTTTCATCACACATCTAAAAATTACACCACCAACTGCCCCTTTCATTGTTTAGTTTAAATGTGTGTGCGTGTGTGTGTGAACTGGTTTGTCAGTTGGAAGTGGTGGTACTTACTGCTGATGGGTTGAAGCAGTGCCCCATATCCGAACTTGTAGCAGTTGCCGCCCCCACGGCAAATGGCCCCCACACACCTGCCCCCGAGACAGTCACCCGCCCAACCCAAAAGAAGAGTCAGCAAGTGACCAAGGGGCCGATGGCCTCTATATAAGAAGGCCCAGAAAGAAGGGACGACCGCGAGGCCTCCAATTAGGTCCGGAGCCACAGGCCCCCATCGACCGGGGGCGCAGCTCCACCCCCGTTGGAGGGCCCACACACACACACATGCATACATGCATGTTATTGAAATTACAGTTATGGTTATTTTTATTATTGTATATACATGTGAGTATTATAATGAGGTATTCATTAATTTATTTTGTTACTCATTGGACTGACTTCATGTTAGAAAATATTTTAATGGGAAAAAAAAAAATAATGCTCACAAAAAGGACTATACGTCAGCCGTTGAAGAACAATGGAACCCAGGTGTAACCTTTTTTTTTAAACAGAACTTGGCATCAGGATTGTGTTGTGTTTCAGTCCTGTCAGTTTTGTCTTGTCTTAGTCTATACATAGTCCGCTTGTTGTTTGTCCATCAATCTGTTCAACTCTCTGTTATTTGGCCCCCTTCAATGTGGATGTTAGTTTGGAGCGGATTGTGCATGTATATTCTAATTCTTGTGTCGTTTGGTATTGTGCCCAAATGAAACTTGTAATGAAAAATAAAGTTGTCCGCCGATTGCTCATTGATATCACAGTTATAAACATTCGAGGGAAACAAACAAAGAAGAAAGTTTAGGAACAACACCAGCAGTCACAACAAGGTACTTCTAGTATAAGAGGACAGTACAGTATTGAAATAAACATCCTCAAATATTTATTAATAAATCTGTTAACTTTTTACAGTAGTTGCTTCAGTAGGAGAAGGCAGTGACAATAACAGGTTGACTATATGTAAAGCAGGTTTGTTATGTCTGCTGTAAAAAGCTCTACACAAATAAAACAAAAAAAATAAAATAAAATAATAATAATAGGAAAGCTGGTATAACACACATCACAGATCATTTCAGCACTCAGTAAAGACATTCTCCTACATAATCATCATAAAGATACTGATTTAATCTCTGATCAAAGTCAAACTAAACTCTGTCATCTCTTCCATATACTGTACAGGTTCACGGAGAGACGAGAGAACGTGGCTCCAGCTTTTAATGGTGCAAAAGAGGAAATAACAAGCAACAAGAAACAAATAAGGCACATAGAATAAGCAATATATATAAACAGAATGTAAAAAAATACACTTTAAACGAGTAGAGGAAAAATATAGAATATAAAGTCTAACAAGAAAAGTTCACATACAGTGCAGGTACACATACAATCTGAAAATAAAATAATGAAAAACAAAGCAAAAGACAAATACGAGCACATTCATTAACAACAAATCAGGAATTCCTACAGCACACACTTGGCAGCACTGGGTTTGGCACATTTAGCTAGACCACAACTTTCAATAAATAATCTCATGTCAAGTATTAAAGTTGGAGCAACGTGTGCAGGTGTGAGTGAGAGTTGATACAGATTTAAAGGGTCAGGGTTTTATAACGAGTAGTGTTCAGGGGAAAGCTTAAGAAACTAACTGCTTATGTTGCTGATCAGTTAAAATCTTATAAACTCTAACTTCTAGAATTCTCCTTTTTTAAGATCAGCTGATAACTAAAAACTATGGAAATGAAGATCCTAATGTTTCAAACTCAGTTTCTGACAAATGCCTCGTTTCAATTATGTCTAGGTAATAATACTGTAAAGATGTGGAGGAAGTTTGTTCTCATCTCACTGAGGGATATTTATTAAAACAACTGTTTAAATACAAACTAATAAAATGGAAGAATCGATCAAGATTAAAACGTGAATAAAAGTTGATGCTTTAACCTGTTAAGCCCTGAGACAGATTTTGCTCTAAAAAAGATACCCAAAATAAAATGTGTATATCTCAGCAACCACAAGGTCTATTTGTATGCTTGTGGTATCATTATAAAGGTAACACTTGTAAGACTACTGTGAATCAGCATACATGTTACTGGGTCAGAATAAAGGAAGATGCAACACATGAAAAGAACATGAAAAGAAATCATGACACTAAAATAAAGTTTTTAACAGCAGAAGTGTGTGGGGAGAGTGCTGTAATGTGGAGTGTTTAATGCGTCAGTGTGGTTCATCGTCAAGATGTTCACACTCCAGCAGCGACCTGCACAGAAGGTGGAAAGTGTTCTTTAGAAACAATCCATTAACCACACACAAGACAAAAGTCATGCAAGAGGAGAGTTCGGTTTAACATGACATAGATTAAAAAGAAGAGTAAGATACAGTTTTATTTAATGGACTGTAGATCATTTTTCATATTGAAACTGTTGCAGATCTTATACATATTCTGTGAAAAACAAAATTCTAAAACTATAATTGTTGGCTGAATACCGCATATAACCTTATTGTGTCTCTTTCTACCACTAGTTGTAAGTGTATAAACTTATAAAAAATTCTGTTCATATATTGTTTATCCTGTGTGCCTTATTTGCTCTTTGTTCTTTTCACTGTTAAAACTGGAGCCACGTCGTCTCGTCTCTCTGTGTGCTTCTACAGTATACAGCGGAGATGACAAAGTTTACTTTGACTGTGACGTAACCATCAGCGAAAGATTATAAAGCTTATTGATTTTTCAAAGGGGAGTAAAACAAGAACTGGGGAAAAAGCGTTAAGGAAGAAATATGTTCTTAAAACACATCAAGATCATGACATTCACCAGGTTTTACTATTTTAGTTTAGTTCTTATGTACAGAATCTGTAAACGGTGAACAGCGCTCTCTCACACACTGTACTGCAGATGTGTTTGTGTAAACCATTAGATTTCTCTTCAGTTCTACACATGTAGAGTATGTAAATATCTCCACTTTAAGAGCAAACTGAAGAAATCTTAACTGGTGAAGGAGAGATAAGGTGGAGAGAGTGAGAGTCAAAGTCAAAAGTCAAAGTCAAAGTCAACTTTATTGTCATCTCTGCTATATACTGTACAGATACATAGAGAGACGAGACGACGTGGCTCCAGGTTATTTTCAGTGCAAACAAACAAAGAACAGAGAATAAATAGGCAGTGGCACGACTAGGCACATGGAATAAACAATAAATAAGTAAAATACTAAAATATACATTAAACAATATACATTTTAAAACCAGACAACATACAATATACATTTTAGACTAGACAGGGGAGACAGACATAGAGGTAAACATGTTTGTCAAGTCAGAGTGTAATTGATGTAGAAATATGAAGCAGAATTTTGACTCTTACATGGTTTGTAATCTTTAGAGGATGGCCTTCATCGGGAACATCTGGAGGTTCCTCCGTCTCAGCTACATCTTCAGATCTACATCTTCAACAATATATATTATATAGACACATACAGCACATGCTACACATAGACATAGACAGAAATGAGATTCAGACGCCTGTGCTGATCAGACCTTAAGCGCTGGTGTCAGCTCCTTTACCGTCTTCATACAACGCTCTTAGATTCTACTTCCTGATAAGAATTTTAAAACTCTTCAGTCAAAATGTAAGAAGTTTACTGCTCAGGTTTTTACTGTAAATCTGCTCGTCACTTAAAGTTGGGATATTGGTTCTAATTAGAGCTGCAGCTATTGATTTGTT
This sequence comes from Distichodus sexfasciatus, assembly GCA_032718565.1. Classification (NCBI taxonomy): domain Eukaryota; kingdom Metazoa; phylum Chordata; class Actinopteri; order Characiformes; family Distichodontidae; genus Distichodus; species Distichodus sexfasciatus. Next base: position 36,978 of record JAVGVS010000884.1, read on the forward strand.
TTGTAATCGAATATTCTATTGATTAATAAATTCTTTAAAAACCCCCCAAAAGGACAAGTCTGAAAATGTACAACCAAAAGGGTTTTATTGCTGATTATTTTTGAAATCAAAATGAACTCTTACACCCCTGAGAATATTTGAGGTGTTTTTCTATACCTTTGTTTTTAGGCTCATTCCAGTGTGTGTGTAGAAGTTAGTTAAACATGCTTTACGATGATGCTGTGTTCAGGACGCCCTGCACTACTCAGATTTGTTATAGTTTGACGTGTAAATGCTCATAGTCATGAAATCAGCACATTTCTAATGACAACTCATGTTTTAATAAATACATTTTTTTCTTTCCTATTGATTACTCTAAAACACTATAAAATAAAAATGATTTAATCAGTGGAAAATGAAGCAAAACTGATGTTTTGAGTCAGTTTCAACCAACTGGGATTCATTTTGGCCTATAAAATAAGCTGCTTTTGTCCATTCTGGGTAATGACTACGTTTCCCACAATCCCCTGCGTGCCACACTGAGCTTGTGAGTAGAACGCTGGTTGTTGTGGTTAGTTATCAGCTCAAATATGGAACTGGAGCATTGTAGCGAGTAACAACAAACAGCGCAGGTTTACAACATGATGAAAAATCTCATTTAAACGTTTTTATGGGTTTACTTCTGGTTTTGTGGACGGAATATCTCACAAATACTCTCACACACAGAGGGATCAGGTCTTGCCTTGATCGCAGAACTGAAAGCGCTGTGTGTCACTAATAGGCGTCCATGTGGGTGGCCTAGTGGAAGGACACTCACCGTTGGACCAAGAGGTTGTGGGTTTGAATCCGACCTCTGTCGTTACCAAGATTGGGTCTCTGAGCAAGACCCTTAACCCTAAATTGCTCTCAGGGGAACTGTCCCTGAAATTAGGAAATGTAAGTCGCTCAAGAGCGTCTGATAAATGCTATAAATGTAAAATGTAAATGTACGTGTGAAACACAAGTGGAGCATGCTCTAGTGGGTGAAATGAATTATACAACGCTTCGATTCTAGAAAAAGTGCCTCGAATATTTGTTGTAATGGAATTATTCAAGTTATTTGAAAAATCATTTCAGGCCTAGTTTAATGAAGGAGTGATTATCTTAATCATGTTCAAATAATGAAGGAAACACACAGATGTAGTGTGAGACTGGAGTCACGTGACAACACAAACTGCTATGTTCGTGAGAGGACACTACACGCACACACACACACACACACACAGGGGAAAGTAGCAACAGAAGCCTTTGGTAAAAGAGATGTTATAAAATAACTGTAATAATAGTTATGGTTGATCACACAGAGGTTCTGAATGTTGGTTTTGGTTGATTCTTGATTATTTGTGCAGTCGTACTGGAAGTGTTGTAAAAGACTGTCGTACCTGTGGATGAAAGCTCCTCGCTGGAATAAGATCCACAGAAGAAAGATCAGACCAATGACTAGAATTGCTGTAGTTGTAGCGATGAGGGCTGGGATCCACCTCTTATCAGAGTCATTCTGATCTGATTAAACACAACATCATAAAATCTCAATCAGAAAAACTCCTGCTACAGGAACATCCATCACTTCATCACATCTCAACTACTGCAACACTGCTGTTTCACCACCACATGGCGGGACGATATGATCGTTTCACCTCGATTTGTCCTCATCGTTCACTGACCAGGTTTGCAGTGTAAATTAAAGCTGAAACATCATTTTTCTAATGGAAGAGTGCGTATCTTTGTGACAGAATCATTTAAAAAGTATGAACAGGATCATAATGTGCAGGATTATGTCGAATAGAGGTTGTGAATGTTGGTTCTAATTCATTTCTGATTAACTGCCCAGTCTTATGATATCATATCAACAGTGGACAGTGTGACGTGCTGATATCATAAAGTCTACTACGATTTCTATTCAATTCTATTCAGTTCAGGAGCCTGTGATCAACATGAGACAATAACATGCTGATTTAACACCATCACGTCATATAAAGCTACTCAATATCATGTGACATGTTTCCAGCTGAGCTGCGGCCCACAGTAGCCTGGGTTATAACCCTTAACAGAAGTGGACATCCAGCTGACCTCTCTCTTACAATATGCATGATCCATGTTTGGATTTTGGATCATTTCTATGAACTCGTTGATCACTGAATCCATGTATTAATGCAGATCGATGTATCGTTACGGTCGTAGTGTTGATAAGATCAGGAGTGTCTGAATTCCAGGAAAGCTTTATAGAGAACATGTTCACTCAGCCCCTGAGTAAGAACATTGTAATGGAAGAAGCTGATCAGTAGTGGATAAGAGTCTGATTAATGTCTGACCAAAAGTAAAGTAATAACTTAAATCTAATAAAGAAAATAAAAGTAAGTCCCTGTTGTGAAAGTGGTCAGTTTGCTGTAGGATTCACACGACCTCAAGACTCCCGATCACAAGACGGAAACAGTGACCATCTTGAGTTTTAAATAAATGATCTGATCATTACACTTAATAAAATGTGCTCAACGCTGACTATATTAAATATCTGAAAAGAATTTACTTTTACTAAACCAAAAAGGTTAATGAAGCTTAACTGAATTATAAGTTTAATATTAAATAAATGTCACTAATAATAAAAAATGAGTGAAGATAAAAATTAAAATTTTATAGCTTTTGTGTGATATACAGTACACTGTTAACTTGGATAATATTTTATAACATATATTGTAAATAAGGCTATAAAAACTTGGATATTTTAGGACGAGCAGCATCAGTAATGTTATATATAAACATACATCTTGATATAAATAGTTATTAATATTCATAAGAATTGATTTTAAGCTCTAGATCTTGTAGGGCCAATTTCCCGGTTGAGGATTAAGCCTAGTCCTAGACTAGTTCTGAGTTTGAATGGAGAATCTCCATTGGTACTACAAATTAGTCCAAGACTAGGCTTAATCCATGAGCGAGAAACCAGCCCGTAAAGTTTAAATTGTATGAATCTTAATAAGTTGCATAATAACTACAGAGTTTAGTTTAGGGAACCTGATGTTGTTATTAAATCTATATTTAGTATAGATTTATTTATACTAATATATCTGCGTTAAGACACTCAAGAAGTTCAATAAATGAGTCAGCAAATATCGGCTGGAAATCTAAGCACCGGTTCAATGCTGTTGGACAACATACACACACCCAGACAGACACAGAAGGATGATTTTAGCTTTGCTTCGCAGGGGAATTTTATGAATCAGGCTAAAAAATGAAGCGAGTGTGAATAACACACACACACACACACACACACACACACACCGGATGTAGCTTTCCAGCACTTACTTTCTTTGATGAATCAAAATTGCTTTCACAGCAGATTCGCTATAATAGCTAAATCTACTGGTCTGCAGATGTGTGCGCGTGGGGGAAAAAACAGGAACTTTTCAAAACCTCAATAGGGGTTTTAACCCAAAAACACACACAGAGGGGGCAGGGGGTTTTGTTCAACAAGAGTTACACTCACCGTGAGTTTCCTGTGCTGAACTGCTGTTGCTCCTCTCTGAACACACACACACACACACACACACATCATGACAGTTTGTAACACACTCCTGCTGCTCAACCACAACGTGTACGTTTAATTGATGAACATTGAACACACCCCACATACACATCAGCTTTAACATTCAAACACATTAAAACACTTTTATTTCTGCCATAACTATGAGACTGTGGTGAATAATCACATATTATTATCTGATTTATATTCCACACACTTCATCTGGCCGCTGCTCCTCCTACAGTTGTTCTGCTAGAACCTTCTTCCCAACTCTAAAAGGTGTGTTCTATAGCAGTTTCCCCCATTAAGAGTACATGAGATTTGGGACTCGAAATTAGGGCTGTGCAAAAAAAATATCAATATTTCTGAGGGGGAGAATCATGCACCACAAGTTCTTATATTCAACCTTATGCACTTTATCTTAACGTTTTTGGTGTCCACTAGTTCAGTGTGATAAGAGAACCAAGTTAAATTTCAGTTCTGAGTTAAGTTGTTTTGTCTGAATTATTAATGTAATGTGGTTCATTAAGACCGATATTCTACAGTAAAAACAGAGCTGAAATGCTCAGATATCGTGATATAATCATATCGTGACCCACGTATCGTGATACGTATCGTATCGTGAGGTCCTTGCCAATACCCACCCCTACTCAAAAGCTTCCCTCGACCTGTTTTCACACGACAGTCAACACGGTCCTTATTCCACCTCGACCACCTCACTGAACTCGCACTCGTCTTTCCCTTACTTTTATTATCCCTCGTTCTTTCCCCATTCACTTCAATGCATTTTAATCAAAGTCTTTCTACTCAAGCAGTTTTCATGTCACAGCTACAAAACTAGAGCATCACACCGGTGTTTTCTTGCAGAAATGCAGGTCTAGTTATTCCATAAAGACGTTTCAACTGATATATCCATTAGCAGACTCGTCTTAATCAAACTACACTTGTAATGTTCACTCATACCACAGCTGTTAACCTAAATATAATAATGTTAATTACGTTCTGCTCCAATTCACTAAAATAAATAGATTATTATCTCCAAATTTACATAAAAACGTATATATCGTTAATTTAGCAAAACAGTTACAATAACACTTTACTGACAGGACACAGTATCACAGTGATAAAGACACTCTCAAATACAGAGGATGATTCAACAATGAACATAAACACACACACCCATGCACACACGCACACATACATACATGCACACACACACCCATACGCGCACACACACACACACACACACACACAGGTAATGAGTCATGGCTTGATACGCACCTGTGTATATGTATGTAACGGTGTATTTCTCCTGGCAAACAGAAGATTCATAAAGAGCTCGTTTTTACAACTTGTTCAAGAAGAGAATTATTTCATAAATCAACCATCAATTAAAACTTCCCCAAACACTAAACCTCACTCACATCAACTTCAATCTCCTTTCTAGACTTTCCAAAAGACACTTTCAGAAGAGCTTAGTGAAGAAGCAGAACTTTGGAGAAAGAAGTACGTCCACTTACCGTGTTTTCACCATTGCATGTGATTCCTAATGAAACCTTCTCCACAAACGTCTGTGATATGAGATGTGTTCTGGTGGCGTTTATAAAAGGAGGTTTCAGTCGAGCTGCATCTGGATAAGCTACAACACCTCCGTCCTGCACAGCACCGTCAGGGAAAAACACACAAAAAGACTACGAATTTAACCAAAAGTTGTGTTTATGCCAAATATTCCACTGTGTTTCCACATGAACCAGATCACGTTTTCATGAATGAAAGGAACAGGTTTTCATGGGGGAATGTTGATCTGAGATAACGTCCTTCCTCTTTATTTACTGGCTCATATTAGTGAAGCTGGAGTGATTAAGGGTCCAAGCATGAAGTGCTGGAACCCTAATGTTTTCATTCTTTTTTTTTTCTTCCACACACAAAAGTCCGACCACATCCTAAACCGTACAGGTTATAGCAGAACCTTTTGGTGGACTGAACAGGATTGCATCTCAAAGACCAAAGATGTCCCCGTCCATTTCCATCCGCAAAAATCTGCCACCGTTTTGTAAAAAGTCAAATTCAAAGTAAAATGAGCTCCTCCTACACTGTTTGTCCAATTCTCATGAAACTTGGCACACTTCATCTAGGCTCTGTCTAGTCAACACGTTGTGTACAGATTTTGATGACACAATCGGTTGCAAAGTTATGCATAAATTCATGTTCTCGGTGTGGTCCTTATTTACTCTAAAGCCTATATATTGTCAGAAAAACATCCACTAGCTATAACTTAAACATGTTAATATCTCAAGAACTGCTCCAGATAAATATCCAAAATGTGGTAGACTCCTGAGTGAAATCCTAAAATATGACTATGATTGCTTAAAGGGGCGTGGCCTATTCCAATGAGTACACATTGACATACGTTTCATGTAGTACAGCCTGCACTGTACAAGTAGAAACCCTTTGAACTGCTGATGTGGGACTGTCCTCTGACCATGGACATCAAAATGGGGCCCTACAATAAGTTCATATACGTTTTAGCTCATATCTCTGGAACCATATTGAACAACGGTGCCCAGGAGGCAGTCTGTGCCAGTGCTTGGACCCCGTTGATAACTGCTCGCAGTTCTAGTTTGTCATTGTGAACACAGCACAGTGCACACTGCACCACAACAAAATGTGAGCCCTGCATTTGACCCATCCATGAACCCGCAGTGGGCATCTTTTCTGGCAGCACCCAGAGAACAGTGCTTGGGGAGGGTACGTTGCTCATGAGAACCTCAGTGGTACATTTTATCGGCCTGTGATTTAAAACGGTGACCTTCTAACTACGGGTCCAACTCCTTAACCGCTACACTACTAACTGCCCCAAATTTACTTAAATATCCTCATTATACTAGACATTATATATTTATCAGAATGCCCAGAGCTGCTGTATATATTTAAATTATTTATATGAAAATATCAAGACAAACATGATGTCATCCTTTTAATAAATAACTTCTCCTTTTGTCTGTTTATATTTAATTTTATTTTGCCTTGATTTCACATATTTGTGTGTGGTACTTGTGGGTTGTGTCACTGAGGTTTATCAGCAAGCTGAGACAGCCCGTAACTATTTGCCAGACATAAAATGAGCTGATCTCTAGAATACAGTCAAACACACTTGGTGTTATGTGTCACGTTTATGTGTGTTATTCTTATTCCAACTTATTGTGGTGCAAAAATCATCCACTTTACATGCTGAGCTCTAAACAGGTTCATTATGTAGTGATATTGATGCAAAGCAGAACCTCACCTCTCCATACCAGGACTTATCACATTGCTGCAGTTTAAAATCATCTGGCACCGGGTAAACACACTGATCATCGGAACAATACACTTCACAGATCTGAGTTGAATTGGTGTCCACTTTCTGAAAGTAAAAGACAATAACAGTGTTCACTCACTCTCATGATTCCATGGGTATTAACTAGAGCTGGACAATTAACCAAAAATGAATAAAACCTGTCATTCAGAACCTCCACCTCCTCCCTACTCCCCCAGTGTGTGTTGATGTAGTATTCCCTTAAACACATACTACTGTATACTGTCATGTGACTCAGACCCGTCCAGTCTACAGTGTTTCCTTCATATACTTTAACATCACAAATAATATTCCAGCTTTGGCCAACTACATACTACAAAAAAAACCCAAAACAAATAAAAATATGTATATATTCATTGTACTCAAGTTAAAATGTTTAATTAATCGTGATATTGATTTGAGTCACATTGCACAAACCTCCCTCTTTTATCAGCACTGTCTGAAATGAAACTGGTTTGTGGTGCCAAAAAATAAATATATTCATGATAGAACAGTCTCCCGTTTATTCTGGATCTGCGCCATTAACTGCTCAGTCACATTAAGAACAGCTGCTAACTGAAGCCGGGTGTTAGTGAGTAAACAACAAGGCGGTGTTGGCACTTGGTGTTCTGATCACTTACACACTGTTGCTGTGCTGTAACGATGAACGCCGTCATTGCTGTTAGCCAAAAGGTGATTCCCTGCGGTGCTGCCATCAGGAAGACTGCAGAACAGGATAATAGTTACAGCAGGTAAATACACCAAAACATAACGGATGTACAGTATACACACATCCTTACAGTTCAACAGGCACAGACCCAGAATTTGTCTTATTCTACACTAGTAAATGATTTCCTGTATGACGCAGCTACGCACAGAGCCTGCGCTGAAATGTTCTCCACCTGCCAAACTCGCAGTGTCATCATCATCACACCCACAAGTGGCAACAGTTTCACACATTAAACCTCTTTACAACTAAATCATTTACCTCTGCTAGACTGTAGGTCAATAAACACAGACCACTACATACAGGCCACAAATTTATTTTTCAAAATAAGCAGCAGCAGATGAAACCTCACACGGTCATACACACACAGACGTCAGATTCGCTAGGGACGCTAGGCACATGTCCCTACCACTTTTTGTCATGAACAATTTTGTCCCCACCACTTTTTAAAACGTTAATAAATTTAACACTATTGAGTGTCCCCAGCACTTTTCAAAAGAAAGTGACGCCCTTCCACGCACACAGCGCTGAATTGATGTCTGATCAATGTTTTTATAAGGGGTGCACGATTCAGAAAATCTCATGATTTGATTTGATTCTTGGGCTCACGATTTGATTCAAAATCGATTCATGATTCATAAACGATTCACAATTCAATACATGTATGAATTTGTTTCCAGATTGCTGTTTTGAGTTACCTTAACCATTTAACTGTGGCAACAACAAAAAAATAAATAAATAACTGAATCGAATGTAGTTTAGTAAATTTAATGCATATGTGGTGTTCCCCTGGATTACAGCTTTACATGGAAACAAATATTCTCAGGATACAATTTACACTGATCCTCAGCATCAAGTACATTTTTTTATACAACTTGCACAACATTATTTTAGAATCAGAATGAAGTTTATTGCCAAGAATGTTGTCACATACAGGGAATTGGCTTTGGTTCTGTTTGGCGTGTGCTGTGCGCTACTGTTCACACCTCGCTCTAGATTCTGGGAGATTTGATCTGATTTGTGGACATCAGGGAGCTGCTAGCAACATGCAAGAGACTTGGGATGTCTGTATTTAATCTAGTATATTAACATGCGTGTGGTAAGTAGTAGGTAATAAATGCATTACCAACCACCATCTATTTTATTTGTAAGTTGTATATCTGTATTTTAGCCAAATAGGATATGGTGTAACATGTTCTGTAGCATATGACGTTTTATGGGACGGACGCCCTACACAGTGCAGAACATAGGAGAACATGTGACAATGTACCACAGCACTCTCAAACTATATGTATTTAATTGTCAGTGAAAATGTACCCATCATAACATAAAATCCATATATAAAAACTACTGTATAGGTGTGTTATTCTGTCAGCGTAAATGTACCTATCATAACATCACACCAATGTATAAAACTACTGGTATTTTATTCGGACATAACCTTGTATAACCAACAAATGAGAACATCATTCCTCTCTAATATACAGTACAGGCATGTTATTTTGATGTAGCACCTAGATCCAGTTGATACAGCTATCAGTTTACACTTATTGTATATTTATGTAGGTTGTAGTACTGATAAGTGATTTTGGGGAAACGGAGAAACCAGGAGGGGCTTGCACTGAACACACACTGAATATGTATTCTAAATATGTATGCACTGAATATGATATGTTTGCAGTTAAACTTTACTTTATAACCAGAACACCCTTCTGTTTGTGTGGCATATGAGCACTAAGGCACGTACTACCTTAAAATCTATTCTGTAGTTTGCAGTATCTTTTGTAACTCTATGGTGGCAATAATCAATATGTCACTACTTTTGACCATGAAGTATTGGTAGCGCATGAAATTAGAGATGACTACACCCCGGGCTGGAAGTGGGTGAGGCCAGAAGGTGTGAAAAAGTAAAGATGGGTGTGCTCTGGAAATAATGTATTCTGAAGAGAGGTGTAGAAATGTATGAACCCAACCAGCCCAGGGGGGTACAACCAGGGCCTGGAAGGGCATTGTCTGATTTGCATAAATAAACTAGCCCCCTAAACCATTTTCTGCTGTGTGAATTCATCTTCATTCTAAGACCAGCTAAAGTTCAAGATTTCTCCACAACACACTAGTGGTATGCTGTTCTAACAAAGTTTGGCAAAATGTTAGAACACCGGCAGTTTGGATGCAGGGTTGGAGCCTCCATCAGGGAGTCGGTTCTAATCTGGGGCATGCTCATAAATCATATGATTTATTTTATTGTAAATAACAACGTTTCGTTCAATTATAAAATGAGTAAACACTTCTTCTACTTCAAGACCGTCGACAGACGCAATTTGCCCCCAAAAGCCAGAAGACGAGCAAGTAGTTTTCTTATTGCACTACACACTCGGTATAAAGCGTAAAATAACTTCAACAAGTGTTGTTTAAACCCACATCGGACGCCGGTGTTTCATACGTTCAAAGACTAGACTTGTAAATATTCATACTGATCCTAAAATCGAGTGTGACTGACTATATGCATTTTATTCATCACACCGCTCTATAATAACACTTTAGATATTATATTCTAATTTAGCAATGATACCACTCTGTAACAGCAAACCGTTTAACAGTGGCATGATGCAATGACATTCTCCCGGTTTCAGAGACATACACAGTAGATTCATACACACGGGAAAAGTCAAAGTCAAAGTAAACTTTGTCATCTCTGCTACATACTATACAGATACAGTCGAAATTAACTCTGAATCAATGAAAACACTTACTTGATCTGGTGGGACCGAAAAAATCACAGTAATGTCCACAAATTACAGCGATATTTAAGGGAAGCCGGTGCAAACGCTGAAGTTCAAACGACAACTGGCAGTGTTACTATCTTTGGAGGAGCAGTAACAGTAAGAAAGTACAGGTGTTACAGCACAGCCACAAAAACCATCACTACGAGTCCGCACGTCCTCATAGCAGAACCGACAGCAGCGGCGCGGCGCGGTGAGACGGAAGTCCATGTGTGGTCGGGAGGCGAGGTCTGGAGGGAGGGACGGAGAGACTTCTGTCACGGTCCGCGCTCCCAAGCAACAGCCGCCTGCTGTACCTCTCCGTGTTTCCTGGGTTTGTAAAAGCAACCATTTAGTCGTGGAGTCTGAAATAAAGAGTTCATATTGGTTCCGTCCATTAACGTGGTTCTGTGAGTCCAGAAGAAGCTCGAATCCCTGCTGTAGACCACATCCGCCATTTGTAGCACTGACAGTAAAGTCCGCCTCAGCTACACACGACGATACAGCAAACAAAGTGAAACCTAAACCACAGCTCTATTCCACACGCTCACCCTCGATTAAACAGAATCTAAATATAAAGGTTAAAATAAGTCTAAGGTTGCATGCAGACTAAACCAGCACTAAGCCTTGTCGAAGGGCGGAAAGTAGATCCGGCTAGTCACGTGTCAGTTCATTCGGAGTTACAGTCACGCCCATTGATGTTTTTCACATTCATTCATCATTTTCTGGCATCAATTTCTTACATCTGTTCTTAGGAAAGTTATGACTTTTAACAGTACAACATTATGACACCATATGATTGAAAAAAAACATGCATAAACGTGCATACATTTAATGAAGTTCTCTTAAGCAGTTTTTAACAAATGAGTGAATGTCACTGTAAAGTGCTTTTGAAGGTCCCCATAAGAATCACTCATTTTTAATGTAATGCAAAAATGAAAATTTAGGTTTTTATAATAAATGTACAGTCATTCAGACACACATTTTATAACGATTAGCATCTTCAAATGTTGTCTCCATTTTCTTTAATTGTGTGTAGGTATGGCGCATCATGCATTTCTAACATCCTAATGTTAATTTAATGAAATGAATATGAAGTGAAATAGGAAATCTCACTTTTTTCTAAAAGCTGTTTCTAAAAGTTCTTAAATCTAGACTGAACATTGCAACCACATTGTTCAAGTCAAGAGCCATAATCACCCCTAATGGTCAGATCCTAGAATCGCCCCTGTTTTTACCTCTTGGTAAGAAAACATGGTTGACATGTTTTATCTTTGATTTTCTGCGATTTGTGCTGGTGATTGTTGATGATGTAGTAACCCCATGTGCTTTGTGTGTTGTTTTCGATGTAAACCATTGGTTTAAGTGTGTCAATTTGACCCATCCCTGAAAGAAGCAGTGGGCAGCTGACATGGGCCGCACCCGGGAGCAGTACTTGGGGACAGCACCTTGTTCATGAATACCTCAGTGATACCGGTGTATAATAATGTCAATCCGACAGTGCCCCGCTGTGGTGTGTTCACAATGATAACGAGTCACTTACTTTCACTTTCACTTTCATTTTTCTTAGTGAAGAGCGACATCTAGTGGAGCTCATAACTGCTTGAAACGGTTCATGAAGCTTCATCTGCACGCCACTAATGGAAATGCTAGCTATTAGTCCAAAAATGCTGTCAGCTACTCCTTAGGAACATGTCGCCCGCTGTTGCATTAAATAGGACCAGGAGAAGAGAGAAACTGCTTTAACCTGTTTGGAGCACCATTTTTAGAGGGCACTTGAGCTGGACATACCAGTTAAAGTTGAATCACTATGTCCTACTGTAAATTGTCTCCTGTGTATATAAAATCATTGCCAAAAACATTGGGACCCCTGCTTCATGTAACACATCACGTCTCCCAGAAAACTGCTGCAATTACAAATCTTTCATAATTATTTATTTGGTTTGCATTAGAAAAACACAAAAAACAGAAACAAAAAAACAAAAACAAATCTGAAACATTCAGTATCTCAGTATTATGGGCAGTACCACAGTTTATCTTACTGGTGCTGTTCGCTACTATATATTGTACAGTCATGTAAAAAAGTTAGGACACCCAACTCAACATTTCATTTTTAATTAAAATATCAACCATATATGGTCATATTGTCACGGTCCCGCCCGACTTGGACGGGACCGTGCCACCGTGAATCCAGATAAGTATCTGTTTTTTTGTTTCTGGTCTTCTGGGTTCACTTTGGGTGGTGTGTGTGAGTGTGTGTGCTCCTCATGTCTCCTCGAGTTAGCCTTAGCTTTCTGTGTTAGCTTGCTCCTCACTGTTGGGCTCTGTGTCTGCACTTCGTGCCATTCTGATTAGTCACTCTCTGTCTAGAGCGCACCCTACTTCCTGGTATGTTGTCTGCACTGTGTGCTCCCTTCCCAGTAGGTCAGTATCTGTTTAGAACACCCCTCGCTTATTATTGAGTTCAGCTGTGTCTCGTTCTGCCTTGAGTTTGGGATTGGTGAGAGCACTTGTTTGTTGAGTTCTGTGCTCTTATTTAAGCCAGTTTTACCCAAATGTCTCTGAGTCTGTCTCCCTCATGAAATGTGTGGTTGTTCGTGTTGTGGTTTTTTGGATTTCCTGTTCCTGCTCCCATCTTCATTTGGATTTTGGACCCTTCCTGCCCTGTTCCCCTGTTTGGACTTTGGACCCTTTTTGATTCTGGTTTGGTTTTTGTCCCTTTTTGAATTGCCCCTTTTTGTTTCTTTGTTTTCACTCCTCTTTCTTGTTTTCTCCCCAGGCTCGTGTTCCCCAGTGAGGTCCTCTTCCCCGCACTGATCCGGCGCAGCGCCGGGATCGCTTCTGTTTTGCCTCGTGGGTGTTTGAGGAGAGCAAGGCGCTCCTTCTCCTGGTTTCCCCACGGAGGCTCTCCTGTTTTTGGCCACAGCCACGCTCACTGGGGGCACGAACTCCACCCGTGTTTTGGACCTCAGTTTTTGATATTTTAGTGGACTCTGTTTTGCCCTGCCTGTTTTTGTCTGGTTTCTGTTCCCCTAATAAACCCTTTTTTGTATGCCTGCATAGTGTCCTCATCCCCTTCCTGCAACCACACCATGACACATATATACACTATACTGTGTAAAAGAATATAGAGTATATATACTGTAAGTCCATGTCTGTCTATGCCAGAACTACCTCAGCAAAAAAAGAACAAGATGGTAAGCTTGAAAACATAGAGTGGACAGCACAGTCTCCAGACCTAAACCCCATCGAACTGGTTTGGGATGAACTGGACAGACAAGTGAAAGCAAAGCAACCTACAAGTGCCACACATTTATGGGAACTTCTGCAACAGATATGGGAAGAACTTTCTGAGAATATTTGATTCCTATTTTAGAAAGAATGCTACTGTTTAGCTGTTATATCTGTATCAGAGTGCAATGAGACATTAAACTGAACAATTTTCAATTAAAAACTGGAAAAATTGGGGTGTTCTAAAACTTTTGTCCAGTAGTGTATATAAAGTGCCTTGAAAAAGTATTCATAGCCATGTATTATTTTAGTCGTCCTGGTTTCTCATTGGTTGTGTTCTGTCCCTCCTTCGTAGTTTAGTTAATCAGTGTAATCTATTGGTTGTCTCTTGAGTGTCTCGTTTAAGTTCATGTGGTGGTTCCCTTATATAAGTTCGGTTATTTGCGCTTGTCTTTTTCCGTGCACCATCACAATATCCGTTTGTCCACAGATGCCACAGTCGAGCCCTGAGCCCCTGTCTGCTTGGAGTCTTGGTGAAGTCTGTCATTGTCTTGTGCTTTGTTAGTTTCTGTTAGTCGTAAGGTTTAGTAGGGAAATAGTCTTAGCGTTAGCATTAGCCTTAGCATTGTTAGCATTGACGTTAGTCACTCCCTGTGGACCCCTGCCCTTTAGAATTAGCATAGCGTTAGCCTTAGCCGTTAGCATTAGCATTGTGTGCATTAGTTAGTCACTCCCCGTTGACCCCTGCCCTTTAGAATTAGCATAGCATTAGCCTTAGCCGTTAGCATTAGCTTAGTTAGCAGTAGAGCTAGTCACTCTCCGTTGACCTGTGCCCTTTAGACTTAACATAGCTTTAGCAATAGCATTAGCATTTGTCAGGTTAGTTTAGGTGGTGTTCCCCTTATCTGTTCCTGTCCCTAGCTCTGGTTCCAGTTCCCTCGGTTGTTCCTGGCCCCCGCTGATCCTGGTTCCTCATAGATTCCGTCCCTGTTTCCCGCCTGGTTCCTGTTCCCGTCTCCGAATTAGCCATAGGGTTTTGTATAGTGAATGTGTTAGCCTGTCTCTGCGTCTGTCTTGTGTGCCGGTTTCTCTGCCTGACCCCTCCTGATCCAATTCCTGCCACATGCAAAATAAAACATGGGAAGAAAGAAACCCCACTTGCGTCCGCTCCTTCCCCGAACCGTGACGGGTATGAATACTTTTTTCAAGGCACTGTATGTGCGACTACATATTTATTCAGTGGTAATATTTTACAACACCTGGTGGTTTTAATTGTGCTTTATAAATAAATTGACTGACTTTAACAGTGTGCAATAAAATTCCAATAATTGACCATATTCAACAACCACCTTTGCCAAAGTTCCCTCTTGTTTTATCAGCTGTAATAAACAAGAAATAAAACACTTAAAATCAAATCTAAAGCAGCATTCTCTAAATGACTTTCAGTGAAAATAATTATCTAAATAAGGCAACTCCATGTGTAAAGAGTGTGCAACAAGTAGCTGCAGGGATGATTCAGGGATGATCAGGTTACAACTACATCCTTTAAATCACTTTTAATACATGATGTTTGGTCGAAGGTTACAATAAATTCAGTTTCAAATCTCCACAATACACTAAATCTCTCCAGATTCGCAGTAATTAGTAGGACGAAGATAGAGGTGAGAAAAGTAAACCCAGTAAATAAACTCCATGTGAAAAGGGGAAGTGTTCTGTCCGACGCTACAATAATGAAATGTCATTTACAGCAGATAAACACGACATTAATGCAGAATTATTACTTACTACTTTATCTTAAATTTCCTTTATCTCCATTTCAAATTTGTACTGTAACTTTATTTTATTTTAATTTTACATTTTATTTTTTAATATTTTATATTATTTTAATTCTGCCTAAATTGCAGTCAGGAGCAGATCAGGATACATTTCACTGCATTTTGTACTTGTATAACTTGCATGTGACAAATAAAGAATCTTGAATCTTGACTCTTCATCCTACTGGTTAAACTGTTGTTTAATCTGTTGAATATCACACAAGGCTGAAGTTGGCTCCTTATTCTCCAGCTCCTTATTTGTGATTTCGCTTCCACCTTAAATGGATTGCAAAATAGCGCTGAGCTGCCAGTAGGTAGCAGTTTGACTCATTTTAATGAAGTGCAGATACTAGATCATATCTTAAGCGTTCTTATAAAACATCAGACATGTTTAATGTACACTTTTAAAAATATTATGTAAGACGATATGTCGATCAGTTAACTAACTGAATGTTAAATATGTGAATATTTGTGCAACATTTTATAATAATGCTCTAAATATGCCATACAAATGACTGCATAAATGTCATAAAATTGATTCTAGACATTCCTCTTCCTTTATTTCAACACGTCTAGACAATTTGACATCAGGTTACAGTAAGTATGATAGTGTTAGTAAAATTATTTTCATGAAATTTTACTGTAGCATTTTTAAATAATCACCTCCTAAACACGCTATATAAGCCTTTTCATAGATGGGTGTTATAAATCTATTATATATAATTACACAAAACGACATAGAAATAATGCACATCCCTGTTACACAAAGGCTATGCTATTGCAAAGTGAGATAAAGTGCAAAACAGTGCAATGATTAGAAAACCCAATAAACACTTGGGACTATTAACACAAATAACCTGAAATAAACGAGCACCAAGTAAACAAGATTAGCGCTGAAAACTTCATTTATGCTGCATCTATGTGAAACATGACTATATGGATGTGGATAGACAGAACTACTGTTGGACAGCAACGATTCTTGACCAAGCAGGGTGTATACTGCACTAGAATTAAGAATTTAATTACAAAATGTTGCTGCCACATATCTTCTAGTTAGAGTCCTACATGTTTACTGAAGGTACTTTCTGAGTTTAGGTATAAGCACATCCTCTATCCTCATTTTAGAATTCTCTGTTTCCTTAAGTCTCTTGTATGTAAATCATCTTTTTTCTCTGCTTCCAGATTAATTTTCCAGCTTTTGATTCCATTTCATTCTCCTGCAAAATGTATCGGCTTCCCAGTTTATCAAAATCTTTAAGTGTCAATGTTCTAAGATGAAAAGAAAACCAAAAAATAACCAAAACGCAGAGGTGGGCAAAGTAGCTAACATCGATACTTAAGTGAAAGTACAGATACCACTAGTCAAATGTTACTCCAATACAAGTAAAAGTCGTACAGTCAAATTTTTACTTAAGTTAAAGTACTGAAGTACTTATTTTAAAAAATACTTAAGTATTAAAAGTACATCTTCTTTCACCGCGTTGTTGCATTATTGCCACAGCACTTACAAAACCTAATGCCTTCAACTAGCTTGTAGAAGCTGTAGAATAAGGAACTGGTAGAATGCTACAAAATGAAACCCCAGCTTAAAACTCAGCTCTGCACCTCTACAGGTGTGATGTAACCCTACTGATTACTGATAGACTGTCAGCTGCCAAACAACCGATCACGTTTTAGAAAAGGGGGAATAACATCCACTTTATCTTCAGATTCAAAAGTAACGAGTAACGAGAACCTTGATAGAAATGTAGTGAAGTAAAAAGTACAGCATTTGTCTTTAAAATGTAGTGAAGTGAAAGTCATAAGTTTCCAAATAAAATACTACTCAAGTGAAGTACAGATCCTCAAAAACTCTACTTAAGTACAGTACTTAAGTAAATGTACTTAGTTACTGTCCACCTCTGCCAAAACGTGACTGTGAACAAGTGACACAAGTCATATCCTCTGCTGTGTTTAGGTTAGTGAGCACTGATAGAGCATCTGCATGTTTTCTGAGAACTTTCGCATCCTGTTTCAGCTTACAACACTGTTTACTTGTGTTTTCAACATCATGACATATTTTGTGTAGGCTTTCTGTGAATTCATCTAATTTATCCTTCACATGTTTAAATGTTTGCAGTATTTCTATCTCTTTTTGTTGTTTGTATGTGTGACCTATGTGGTTTGTTACTGCACCAGCAATAGCTGCAATAAAGACTAACACAGTAATTTCCCATGACACAGCTGTGATAAGAGACAGGATCAGACCCACACCAATAGCACCTAGTCCAGTAACTCCAAATGCTCTAGCTATTCCTCCTCCCATTTGCTCTACAATGGCTTTGCTGTATCAATGTAACAATCGCCTTGAGATGTCATTCAGTTGGCTGCTGACTTGCTGCAATTCAGGTTTCTGATCTTCATACAGTCTTACAAACTTCTCACGATCCTCCAGGAGATCATTAATTGATATCCTAGAATAACTATTTAGAAATATATAGCAATATTTAAAATTAGCTTTACAAACCACTTTTAACACCTATGAAGTAAACTAGATAAGAAAGAAGGCAATACAAAAAAATAAAGAAATAAATATCACAATGTACAGATAATAAATCACAGTTTAGTAGTGGCCAGTCACAATATAGTAATATTTATAGTGACCTCTGTTTGGAAGAGAAGTTGATACACTTTTCATCTATCCATCACTGTCAGCGCTGTCCTCTGCTGCTGCCCAGTTTCTCACAGTGGTCATGGTTCAGTTTGGCAGGATGATATTCTGAAACACGTCTTCAGTTAGAACAGCCTCGCTGAAAGAATGTTTTAAAAGAGAAAATCATGTCATGTCCCATGCTAGACAAGGGTGAAATGTGTGACCACAAACGCTAAAATTTCAGCTTCACTTACAAAACCTTTTGACTTGTCTTGCAAAATCTAAACTATTTTATCTAACACAGTAACAAGTCAAAGGAAAAAGTCACTGCTGTATCATGATTTTGCAGTAAACAATGTATACTGTCATGCATCCAAAGTGTAGAGGTTTCAACTGTATTCTTTCTACTGTTGTACTGAGAGAAATCTTGTGTATGATTTAGGAAGGGAGGATGTACTCGTTATCCATAAACCATTTTTGGGGAGAAAAGAAACATACAAACCTCCCAAACTCTCAAGCTATGTATGTACACACTATGTGTTACTGAAGGGAAAAGTGACAGACTGCTATACTGCTTCCAGTTGTACATGATGATTCAACTGGTTTATTTCTGATGTTTGCATGGGGATCATTTTCTTCAAAATGTTTAGTGTCATATGGCGCTTTGTCGTTTCTTGACAGCAGTGCTTGTGTGTTAACAATGCCACCATTGTGTATAACACTTTGGTGTGTCCTATTTTGGTTCACTGTGGCCCGCACTGCTATATGTGCTTTGTGGATGAGAACCTTGTTTAGAGTTTTGATGAAGGGTAATTCAGATTTGTGAATCCTGTTTAAACTAGATAAATTGTCTTTAAAGGTTTTCCACCTGCATCACTGATTCAATAAAGGAGTTTTGGGACAGGCGGCGGTTTTTGTTTTGAAAGTAGTGTTTAGTGTTTGAGATCGCAAGTCGAAATGAGTCATAATTATGAGATTGTGAGTCAGACATTTAAGAAAACGGGCTACATTATACAAGCAAAGTTTTGTTTCCAAGAGTTTTGCAAGTTCTGGCAAAATGTGGATGAAGGACAAAGGCTAGATAAAAGCAACGTCGACCAAAACTCCAAACTGGCAGACGGTGTAACATTGAAACGATTCTGGTAACTCCTGCGCAATCGGATAAATGACAAAACACTCATCTAATAATGGCAGAAAAAAGTTCAAACTAAGATTCTTCGACCTTTTATAAGACATAAATTGTTTTATGGCTCCCAAGTTCATAAAAAGGCCGACCTCCCTTAGGAAAACGTGAGAAACAAAACATGAGCGTATAGGCAAAACATGACGCCATCCAAACCCCATGAAACAGCATTACAGAAAGTAGAGGGATTAATGCAATGTTGAAAATTTACTTAAATATATAATTGTGCCGCAGTAAACGACTGAAGGTCGTGTCCGAACTAAACATTTCATGTGGGAATGAAGATTGTGATGTCTTTTCTTTTTAAAACATCCAATTGTGTCTTAATACATTTGGACAAATAGGCTAAAATTTCTAGACATAATAAAAGTTATACAAAATAAACACCTATCACCAACAACTATCAAAGTGAAAGTGTAACCTTCAGTGTAGTGATGTGCAGATGAAGCTTCATGAAGCATTTTGGCACCAGTAGATGGGGCTCTTGACTTGAAGAAAATGATTAAATGTGTTGCATTTTAACAAATTGTGTCGTTTTCTTCAAGTTAAGAGCGCCATCTAGTGGGCATCATATATGCTTAAAAACGGTTCATGAAGCTTCATCTGCACAACACTACTTCAGTGTTACATAAATGACTTTTCAAGGTGTTAAATTACATGTATTCTCTATGTGACCAGCAGGGGGATATTACAGAGACATTCCATAAAACTTTCCCAACCAACTTAGGGAATGCCAGCAATCTCATATCATTTGCAAGATTATATATATCTACATCTGACCATCTCGTGAAATCGAATCATCTTTCATAAGATGAATCTTCCTATTTGAGCCTGCAGCTGGATATAGGGAATTTGCTGCTGTCCTAAAGAACAGCAATGAGTTTGTCAGACTGTATGAAGAAAATCAGCATGGGCTCATCAACCAGCTGAATCAAAAGACAGATTTATTTTTAGATAGTTACATAGAAGCAACAGAAAATGGTGGAGCTGCTGGGATAACTTCAGCAGTTACTCTTGGAGCAGGTCCGTTGTTAGCTTGCTTTACGTTTAGTGCACTGGCAACAAGGAAACTGGATGACCTGGGGAAAAGTGATCAATAAGACCATAAGTGGGGCTGTAGTGGAAGTTATCCCAAGCCAGGCAGAGCTTCCTTATAAGGTCCACCTACAACACCATGCCAAGTCCCAGCAACCTGTGCCTTTCGTTTGGCAAGAGCAGGTTGAGTAGGCAGAATAGGGGCGCTTCTGATTTTGGCTCAGAAGGAATGACCAGGTGTGCGAAAAGCATGAGTCCTATGGTTAGCTGCAGGGGCCGGCAGGGAGATACGGTGTTCTGGAATTAGAGGAGCAAAACATCAATGAAGGGTGGGTCCTGGCTGATGACCGTACAACTACCCTGTGATGGCACTGTTGGAGGTGTGACAGGCAGCAATGCTTGGCAGGTATAGTTACTCAGCTGTTCTTACAACAATAGAGAAGTAGAGCATTAGACAACAGACACACTCATAAATATTATATATGACTTGACACACATGTTTAGCTCTATGTCTGTCTTCCCTGTCTAGTCTAAAATGTATATTGTATGTTGTCTGGTTTTAAAATGTATATTGTTTAATGTATATTTTAGTATTTTACTTATTTATTGTTTATTCCATGTGCCTAGTCGTGCCACTGCCTATTTATTCTCTGTTCTTTGTTTGTTTGCACTGAAAATAACCTGGAGCCACGTCGTCTCGTCTCTCTATGTATCTGTACAGTATATAGCAGAGATGACAATAAAGTTGACTTTGACTTTTTGACTTTGACTTTGAAGTAACAGGCCACATTATAATTTGGCTGAAGCAGAATGTTTTGAATGGGGGTTCATCACGTGTGCTCCCAGATTGAAAATTGTCGTCAATCACCGTCTGATATGATTAAGAAGTCATAGTGAATTCTGTGACGATGAGCTGACCAGCTCCTGCTGCAGCAAACAGCCCCAAACCATGACATTTCTACCTCCATGTTTCACAGTGGGTATGAGTTTTTTACTTGCTCAAAAGCTGTCTTTGGATAAGGCACAACCTGTCGTACTTTACTGTGTTCACATAATCCAATGTTATATTCATCTGTCCAAAGCATGTTGTTCTGAAGGTCCTGGTCTTTGTTTGGTAGCCTAGACAAAAATCAGTAAATACTGCAGACTTGGCCTATTTATTTGACAAGGGTCTCCTTCTGGCACACCTCCTATGTAAATCAAACTTATACAGTCTCTTCCGGATGGTAGATGCATCCGCCTTTACATCAAGTCTCGTGAGAATCTTCTGTATGTCCTGTGATGACATTTTACGATCTTTGGAGACCTTGGACGACCTGACCTGGCCATGTTGGCAGTTATTTTAAAGTTCTCCACTTGTAAATGATCTTCGACTTGTAAATGATCTTCCACAGCCTGATTCAAAAGTCTCTTGAGATCTTTTTATATCCCTTTCCAGACTCATAAGCATCAACAGTTGTCATTCTGAAGGCATCAGAGAGCAAATTGCTCATTTCAACAATCAACAGCAAACCAAATTAAATGTCTGAGTTTTAATAAGACAGATTCCACAAAAAGCTTTGTAAGAAGGTTCTAATCATTTTAACCTTGTGTTGTGCACAACTTTTTCCTCAGAATGAATTGGCATTTTAGTTCATTTCATTTGTTAAATTAATTCATTTGTTTCTTGTTTTAGCACAGCAGGTGCAGTTATATTACCATTATCTATAGATATAATCTGAAAGAAGATTTAATAGTGATATGTTGATATTTCTTAATAAAAATAAAATAAAATATTGAGTGGGATGTTCTAACTTTTTACATGACTGTATTTCTCTTAGATTAGAAAACTAATGGCATGATTGATTTTCATGTGAAATACAGGATGAAGTCCATTAGACATTCAAGTAACTAGACCAGAACATTATCTCAGAACTCAGCGACTTACATTTCACCTAAGATCAGCAATAAAGCTGTGTCATGCCTTTGCTACAGAACTGGTAAATTTACACAGGTACACAAGGTTGGGGCAGAGCTGGAAGTTAAGACAACCATGACTTTGGGTTAAACTCACACTGTACAAAAATGAATTGTGTAGGGGTTCTGTTGTGCAGATTTGTGATGTATGAAGGATGTGAAGAAGTCTGAAAAACATTAATTATCAGTAGCAACATGACTCTGATTAAAGCTGCAGTTGTTCTGTTTACAGGTGTGGAAACAATGAGGCGTCTTACACAGAGTCCAGCCGTTCTACTGCTGTTCATCACATGTGTGCTCCCAGATGTGATCACCACAGCACAGGGTGTAGTAACAGACAAAAAACAATGTGTAAGTTGGTAGATCACAACATGACAAACTTGTTCATAAAAATGCTAGTTGATGTAACATCAAGTATTTTAGTTGATCTGCAGTTTAATTGATTAACTGGTGTTGTTGGTGTTAGTTTCAGCAACAAGAACTGCACATCCTCCTGCAGCACCACCAACATTACTCACCTGTATATATTCATGGCTTTATGCTCTGTATCACTATTATAAGATTTAACTCTTAATGACTGATGAGTGGTTTTAACTGTTTCTGCTGTTGCTGTTACTATTCAGACTCTTACAGATTATGATTCACATTACGACAGTTTCCTGTTTTATTAAAGCTTTTGATTTCTTAAATGTACATAGAATACTTAGAAATACAAAGAAAAGTTGTAATTCAAAATAGAAATCTTTGATAAGAGTTAGGAAATCTAGTCGTAAAGACTTGTAGTAGTGCACTGTGTGTTGCATTCACTTCTTCAGTTACTTGTAGTTGCTAAACTTTACCTTTATATTGCATAATTATTGTAACTGTTATACTTTTATTGAACCTTATTACATGTTTAAAAAAAAAGATCTCTCTCTAATGGAAGAGTGCTTATCTTTGTGATTGTAAAATTACTGAAGGAAACACACTCAGATGTAGTTTGTTTTTAAGGAGTCACTGCATCAACATTCTTTTTTTCTAAATATTAACAGAATGATTCCAACATCTGATATAATCGTTGTGGGCAAGATTACATCAAGTAAAGTTCTGAATGTCAGTTTTGATTAATTTTTGATTCATTTCCCAGCCCTAACAAAACCTGCACTCACCTCTGACCTTCAGCTCTGGAGACGACTGGAGCATGACGCTTCATGAGTCCAGTGCAGATCTACAAGATAGTATTGTAATAACTACAGAGTATTATAACAGTTCTTACACAGGACTGTGATGAGTGTTAATTGTGTTGTTCCTGTCTGAATGATGAGACATTTTTATCAACCATGAGCTTGTGCTCAAACCTTTATTTCACCGTCAACACCTTCACATGTAAACCTGCCTCTAAGTTCTCTCGCTCTTCTTCTACACATTTCTCCTTAAACTACCGAGGACACCCAGCTGGTCACATATGCAACTACAGTTAATTCACTGCCTATTAACACGTTAAAAACCTTGGACTTGGATTTGTTCCAGGCATAAGGCCACTCCTTAGTCTAAGCCCACACAGCGAGGACCCCGTAAAAAGAGGGGAAAAGTTTTTACAGGTTGGCCGTATTAGAAGGCAGTGTATTTGAGTTTTGCACTTTATTTTGATCTCCACAGTTTGATGAACATTTTAGTTATTTTGTAGGGATATCCCGTATACTTCTCGCTGACCTGCTCTGGGGACTGCACTTGAGATTTATGGACCTTTAACTCACACCCTTGGCTAAATTACCAAACTGCACTGTCGGAGGGCGAATTGAGGTATAAGATTTGTGAATCATTTTATTACTGAAATGTAAATACGACTTGTTTACTGTGAAACTTCAGCTGCGCATATCTGCGTTTTAAAATGAAATGCACGAGTTTTAAAGAGTAAATGGCCTGTGTTACTCTTCTGTCCAACAAAAATAATAAAATAACGCAGTTGTAGACCTTCACAAATGGTGTAACATGTTTAAATTATCCAGTTTCCACAGATCACTGTAGTGTTGGTCGTGTTTTTGTACTCAACATTCCTTTGTCTTCCGTTTTGGCCAGAAAGAAGTTTCTCTGTGCCAAGAAAAGCGTCATGTTTTTTCCCAGTTTGTTCCACGAATGTGTTAACTTTACACGGCTGAAACCCTGGCAGCAAACAGCGAGCTGACACAAGAGAACATAGCGCTCACAAAGAGAGTCTGTTTAAATACACTTTCACAAGATGAGGAGAAATCAACCACAAATAGATTTATGGATCAGATACTTAACTCAAGTGATTTAACTACCAACTTCATTGACCGACAAAGCAGAAATCAGATGTTTTAGGCACTAATTTTCTACTTCATTACGTTTTACTTCGTAATTGCACAAGTAAAACCTGATCACACACCAGCAGAAGACTTGGGTCGTCTGTGTGAATGTTGCATTGGGATTGTTTTCACAGTATAAAGGGACTTTACAGTATAAACGGGCTGTAGCTAAACAAGCGGTGAGTGTCCTTAAATTTAACTACTCATGAAACAACATGCACTGTGCTGCAGTTTAATTATTCTGTAATATGTACTGTATTTCTAAGATTAGACAACAATCAATCAATCATGTGTAATGTAGGATAAAGTCCATTAGACGTGCATTTAGAAAGCTTTATAAAAATCAGTCCAGAAAGTAGACCAGTGTTATCTTTCGTCAGAAACACATTTCAGCTAAGACCATCAATTGGCACCACTAGATGGCTTTCTTGACTTGAAGAAAATGGCACACTTAGTAAAAATGCAACACATTCAATCGTTTTCTCAAGTCAAGAGTGCCATCTAGTGATGCAAAACTTACTGCAAATGCTTCATGAAGCTTCATCTGCACATCACTAGTACAGGTAGACAATGTTGAGGCATAGCCAGACATATACAGTAGATACTACAATACTAAGATAAGCAATAGAATACTAACATTCGCTCAAGAAATATTTTGCCTCCCTCTCTCCAACCACTGTGGTGTCTCCCACCTACATCTGCCAGTGGTCCGTTATGTTAGACTTAGCCTCAGACTCAAGTTTGACAGGCAACTGTATTGTCTTTTTTAATATGGTTGTGGTGTTGTTATTTAATTAAATAATTTTGTTATTTATTTCATCTAACGTCTGTTGCAAATTTAGCTTTGTTGTTGGATTGTTTCAGGAAGAAAGTGAGCAGCACTGGCAGTATTCTCACAGGGTGTGTGGGGGAGCTGGGGGGCACAACAAAGCTGTTGTGCTTAGTCAAAGTCAAAGTAAACTTTATTGTCATCTCTGCTATATACTGTACAGATATACAGAGAGATGAGACGACGTGGCTCCAGTCAGGGCACCCAAAAGCCCTGCACATAGTACAAATCTGATAATGCTCTGTTCTGAGGTTTGTGATGGAAAATGTGTTCTTGTTTTGGTAAGATGTTCATAAAATGTTTGATGTACCCCTTGTTTCCTGTTTAACCCCTCATGTCTTATTCTTCGTTCTCAAGATCACATGTAACCATGGTTTAATCTGCGTATTCTGAGAATTGTTTGTGATCATGTTCTGCTTTGCATATTCTAAGAATTGTTCACACTTTTAGCTACATACGGGAAGACGATAGACCACCTGTGTCTTACTGCTTACTGGGGGGTTAGGGAGGCGCCCTGTTCATGCAGCCAGTTTGACGTCAGGAGTTTGTTCAAAATGCTGTGGTTTGAAGCGTGTTCACACGCTCACTCAATCTCACACGAGAGCTGTGACAGCGTCCCCTTGCAAGACGTATTTTATTCAAAGCTTAACCATCATTCAACTCCCATCAGCCTCTAAATCTGATCTTTGGGTGAACAGAATTTCCTGGAGCCACAGTTGACAGTAGACATCAGCCAGGAACGACTGGAGGGCAGATCTTTACCTCTACCCCGTCAAACATTCAGGGACGAGAGAACTGATCGCTGAGGCCCCGGACCGTCGCCACTGGGATCCAAATCTGAAAAGAAATCAGACCTCAGACAGGTAAGTTATTAGGTTTCCAAATTTGAAAAACTTTTTGGTAAAGTTGGCTCTGACCGATTAGATAATCAAACACTTCCTGAGTGTGGACCGGACGGAAACAAGGGCGTTTCTGTAGGAAACTATGGCAGTTTCGAGGGGAGCAAGGGAGTTCCTCATACCGTTTAACCGAGGTTGGGTATTAACTAGACCTGGATGTGGAGGTGACAACCCCACATTATTCTAGAGAGTTCACTAAATTAGGTGGCGGAGTGGCACTTGCCTGGGGTAGGAAGAACCGGCCTAATTTGTAGGTAGCACCAAACTCCATTGTTCATTATCAAAACAAAGCTCTGACGTTAAGTTCAAGGCAGAGGTGGAGGTAGAGTAACCAAAAATCCTACTCAAGTAAGAGTATTGTTACTTTAGAGAAGTATTACTCAAGTAAAAGTAAAAAGTAGTCATCCAAAAATTACTCAAATAAGAGTAAAAAGTACTCAGTGAAAAAACTACTCAAATACTGAGTAACTTCTGAGTAAATTAAAGATTTATTGGTTAATCATGTTACCGAATATGCAAAAATATGAAATAACAATGTACAATGTATTTGGATATTACCAAACAATATTACATCAACCACAAAAAAGAATACATTTAATCTATACAAAGTAACATAAATCAAGGCTAATTCAGTCACAATAAACAGTACAATAATCTGTAATAACTTAACTTTTATAGTTTAAACAAAAAGGCTCAGCAGGCAGAGATTGCACAGTAAAACAAGAACAATGCAGTCTGTGCATAAACTGTCCTGTGTGTGTGTGTGTGTGTGTGTTGGTGTGTGTGTGTGTGTGTGTGTGTGTGTGTGTGGGTGTGTGTATATCTCTGTGTGTATCAGTGTCTGTATGTGTGTCCGCACATGTTTCGTGTGTGGTCATGTGACTGCCCAGCTCCATTTGATTGGTGAAACGGTCATTTAGAAGGAAGTTTTCCGACAAAACAAACAGATTGTGCATTGGATAACAGATGAATAAAAATAAAAGTAGCGAGCGGAATGTCTCTCAATGTAACAGACTGCAAGTAGCGTTATTTCTTCACAAATATACTCAAGTAAAAGTAAAAAAAATATGTTGTATTAAAACTACTCCTACAAGTACAGTTTATCCAAAAAGTTACTCAAGTGAACGTAACGGAGTAAATGCAGCGCGTTACTACCCACCTTTGGTTAAAGGGCGTAACGTCAGAAAGCGTATCAGAGAAAGAAATAAGGGAACTAACCCTGCTGCATGGTTTTCCAATAGAAGGAACCTTTAGTACCAGAAAGTTGAAAGAATTTAAGGAATCATTAGAAAAAACTATAAAGACAGTAAAAGCAGGGAAAAGAGTAGCTGGGGACAGGTTGAGACACCTAGAGAGAACAGCAAGGGTCTTAAAACACTGGAAATGTGAGGCAGAAAGAAGAGAAAATAAGAAAATAGCTAGAGTAATGCCAAATAGTGTAAAGAGTTCGGTCAAAATGCCCCCTTTATTACAGACACAAACCATATTTTAGCTGATAAATAATCACAATAACCAATGTTCTACTGCCGTTTATTTCGATTTTCTCATAGATTTTCCATCGTTTATTCTGGAACGCGTGCCCAGAGCATCATTTTGACGCGCCTCAGGGGCCCGTGCAGAGGATTGTAGGAAATGTGCTTCTCTGCACAAGCAGCTAATTTTATAGGCCAAATTGGTTCAAAATGACAAATATCAGTATTTCATTTTCAATTGATCAATTGTTTTCAATTGTATAATGTTATAGTGTAATCAATAAGAAATAAGAAATATTTATATGTCTAAACAAACAATTTTTCAGAACAAATGATTTAGCATATACATGTGCATTATTTCATGTTTAAAAAAAGACTGTGACTGTATTGGATTTGTATCGGTATTGGCAGATATCCAAATTTACAATATCGGTATCGGACATCAAAAAGTGGTATCGGCCCATCTCTAGTTTAGTTCACTATTTTTCTATTTTGACTACACTTCAGAAATATCATACATCAGCAGATATTCCACCATTTATGTTTTTTTTTTTTAACTATGGGTTATTCTCAAGGACATGTCATGTAGCCATGTAAAAACTGAAAGAATGACGCCGTTTGGCATTAGGCACATCATTGTGACTTAGATTAATACTGGGAGCTATTTTTATACAGTAAATGGGGAGACGTTGCTGATTTCAAAATTCAGAAGATTTAAGATTTCGAAAACCGTGATACGAACCGAACTGTGGATTTTGTGAACCGCTCCACCCCTAGTTGTGTGCAGGCATTACCCCTGTCTTCAACTCACTGGTCGCGGCAGGAGTGATTATGCCATGAGTGATGATTCTCCTTTCACCAGGTAAGAAGATCAGGAACAAGGGCCAACCGGATGAGTGGCCATTTGTACAGGACCTTTACACTGTTAATGCTGCAGTTGTACCTCATGCTCCTAACGTTCCAAACCTGTACACAATTTTGTCACAATAATAATAATACTAATAATACTACTACTACTACTAATAATAATAATGATAATAATGCACTTTATTTGTGGGTGCCTTTTTATAACCCAAGCTCACCTTAAATAGCACATACTGTAAATAGACAAACAATAAAAACAAATAATTGAATAAAAGAGTTAAAATACCCTCTGATGCAACATGTTCTTTGTTTGTAGACCTGGCCGATGCTTTTTTTCAGCGTGCCAGTTCATCCAAATAGCCAATTTTGGTTTGCATTTAATTTGAAAGGGAAAGGTTATATGTTCACCAGGCTGTGTCAAGGGTATTGTGAATCACTTACAATTTTCAATGATGCGCTTCATTGTAGCTTACAACCTCTAGTGCTATCAGACGGTACCACCCTGATCAGAGTATGAAGACGACCTTTTAGTCTACGCTCCATCTGAAAAACAATGTAGGAAGACACGGTGTTGCTCCTGAAACATTTGGCTAAGGAAATGTGTAAACTGTGTAAACTGCAGTTTGTTCAACCACAAGTGATATTTTTGGGAAATGTCAATTCAAAACCTGGAATGTGTCATTTTTGTGAATGTGTTCATATTGCTGTACGTTTATCCCAAATTACGCCATTCTTGAAGCACCAATCAGTCAAATGATTCACAGGAAAGGTTTAATGTCATATAAAAAGGTCCCATGGACGACCAAGGGGGAAAATGCTTTTTTTGATCTAAAAATGGCTTTGCAAAGCAGCCCAACACGAGGCCTGCACGACCCAAAACTGACTGGCACTGGACATTCTGTTAGCCAAAGAGGGAGGAGTTTGTGCAGTGAGCGGAGATGAGTGTTGTACCTATGTTCCAGCAAACGATGATCGGAGGAAACATCTCTTCTGCTCTGAAACGCATGCGCCAGGTGACCAAACAGCTAAGACAGGACAAAAAGGGACATAGTCCATGACCTGCATGGTGGACTCTTTTCCGTGAATAATGGACGACTGTTCTTTTTAATGCAATGCCAGTGATAATTGTTGTGGGGGTGATTTGTGTGTGTTGGCCTTGTTTTGAAATGTGTATCTCACGATGCATTTCCAATATTTCCAATTTTCGTGACAGTTCATGATGACAGCCTTTAGCCAGACCCTGACGACAAATCTGACTTTCCTAAACCAGATCAGGTGCCCGACACCAGGGTTTTGCGACAACGACTCGTGATTCTGATGGGGATACAATTGTGTTAATAGTGTTTTAATGAGTGACTTCTTGTTTGAATCAATCAAAGGTGTGATTGAAAGGGAGGAAGTGTGATGGAAAGTGTTTTCTTGTTTTGGTAAGATGTTCTTAAAATATGTGATGTACCCTTTGTTTCCTGTTTAACACCTCGTGTCTTATTCTTCGTTCTCCAGATCACATATAACCATGGTTTAATCTGCATATTCTGAGAATTGTTTGCGATCATGTTCTGATTTGCATATTCTAAGAACTGTTCACACTTTTAGCTACATGTGTGAAGACGATAGACCACCTGTGTCTTACTGGGGGGTTAGGTGCCCTGTTCATGCATCCTGTTTTACGCCAGGAGTGCTGTGGTGTGAAGCGTGTTCGGCGCGTGCTCACTCAATCTTACATGAGAGCTGTGACAGCGGCGTCTTGCTTAGGGTGCCCAAATGGCTAGCACAAGCTCTGCACAAGCAGGAGTTCTGTTATGCAGATTAGTGGTGTATGAAGGATGTGACGTTACCCGAGCTGAATGAAACACATGAATTGTCAGCAGCAACATGACTCTGATCAGTAAGTTTCAGATTAAAGCTGCAGTTGTTCTGTTTACAGGTGTGGAAACAATGAGGCGTCTTACACAGAGTCCAGCCATTCTACTGCTGTTCATCACATGTGTGCTCCCAGATGTGATCACCACAGCACAGGATGTAGTAATAAACAAAACACAATGTGTAAGTTGGTAGATCACAACATGACAAACTTGTTAATAAAAATGCTAGTTGATGTAACATCAAGTATTTTAGTTGATCTGCAGTTTAACTGATTAACTGGTGTTGTTGGTGTTAGATTCAGCAAAAAGACGTGCACATCCTCCGTGTGTCCTGTGTTGATAATTGTTCTGCTGGACGCTGCACTTACACAGTCCCACATGGTCTTACAGAGTTAAATGATAAAGACTGTAGTTTGAGCTGGCATGATCAGGTGAGTGTGATATCTACTGTGTGTCTGCTCTACATGTGATCTGCTGCTAACAGTAGGAGACACTTCAGCATGTGATTAACTGAATCTTCCTCTCTAATCATGCTGTGTAGAATTCCATTTTCATAGCTGATCCTGCTAAACCAGACAAACTGTATCCTCCAGCTGTAGAGGTCACACCAGCACATCTGATCACTAAGGGCTGTGTGGATGGAGTTTGGTTTGAGATCCACTGCACTGGCACTCAGGTAGGTTCACATGCTGCAGCTGAAGAGTTAGTAACACATT
>JAVGVS010000885.1:0-67984 GCA_032718565.1 Distichodus sexfasciatus
GATTAATTAAGTTTATTATTATAATATTATTATATTATTATATTATAATTTTATTTACAGTTAATAATAACGACTTATGTTCTGAAGGTTAATAGTTCAGTAATAGTACATTGGCTTCAGTCAATATCTGAACGATACCACAGACACAGAATTCAATAAAACGGCGTTTATTGACAAACATCAATGGCAAGCAAAGTAGTCATCAACAATAGAATCTGATTTCGGCTGAGGCATAAATCTAGGTGATATGTGTGTGTGTGGGGGGGGGAGTGTGTGTGTAGGTATGTCTTTGAAAAGGTAAGTGTGCAATTGTGCATGTCTGCGCCTGCGAAAGTGAGGGGCGTGATTGCATATGTATGTGTGGGGGAAAAGAGAGATGCTTATCAGCACTCTCGGTATTTATGGCCGAAAATTTACGTACCCACCCAAGATTGGAATTGATACATTGATACTCTGAATGCACAGTAATATCAAAGCTCTTTTAAAATACCTCAAACTACCTCACACCTGCACTTTATATACCTACTGTCTACTGTTTACATCAGGCACACTCAGATGCACTAGTGTAAATACAATAACTGCAATTCTCCTTTCTCTCAATGATGCCTTCAATCCTTTTAACCTGTGCAGTATAATAATCATGTGCAATATCAGTCATTAAGGTTTACATCCCCACCTTTAACTAGTACTGGAAGGTTGTGTATTTATTGTTCTGTCTATTTATTGTGATTGTTTTTGTATTTTGATGCTCTTGCACTCCATCTGTTATATGCTGATGCTGCCAATGTGCCTTAAAACATACACTAAGCAATACCTGTTTACACTCCGTCTCTTCACTTAACGTCACTTTCTTACTGTATTTATTGCGTTCGTTCTGTATTTATTGTATTGCTTGTTGCACCTTTTGTCCTGTTGAATGTAATGTTCAGTGTTACTATATGTTGCACCGGGGCAATGGGGAAACGCTGTCTCATCACACTTTGTACATGTATAAAGCGAGTTATGACAATGAAGTACCTTGAACCTTGAACCTTGATATGATCCTTTGTTCTCCCTCGAGAAGGGGGAGAAAAAAGCAGCCAGATTTTAAGATTGGAATTTTCAAGAACAATATTCAATTCAATTCAAATTTATTTATATAGCGTTCTTAACAACAGTCATTGTCACAAAGCACTTTACATATAACCGGCCTAAACCCCCCCAACAAGCAAGCCCGAGGCGACAGTGGCAAGGAAAAACTCCCTCTAGTAGAAAGGAACCTTGAGAGGAACCAAGACTCGGAGGGGGACCCAATCCTCCACTGGGCAACCAGGCGCACGAACATTTATTGTACAACAAGCAATAGATCAAGATGAGTTGTTAGTTATTTAAAGAAGCAAAGATACAAAAATAGTCCAAGGGATATTTCGAATCCCGGGTTGTTGCTGGGCCACTTGCAGGACCCTCTCAGCAACACTAAGCTGAAATTAGTTCAGTATTGTGCTGCTAAGTCAGTAGACGTCCATAGGGTCCAATCCCAGTTGGTTTCATGATGATGTCCCCATGGAGTCCTGGTGCAGGTTCAGTGGGTCAGGATCAGCTCGGGAGGGTTGACAAGGTCAAGCGTCAGCTCAGGACGTCTCCAGGGACTCCTGGTGAGTTCAGTTGGTCAGCGTCAGCTTGGTAGGGTTGAGATGGTCAGTGTCAGCTCGGGGCAACTCCATAGAGTCCCGGTGAGGGGTCGGTCAGCCAAGCTTCATCCCGGGATCAGCTCGGGAACAGTTCGGAAAAAGAAGAAGAGAGAGAAGAAAGTTAAGTGCCCTAACCTAACCTCCGGCAATGCTGGAGTAACTATGGCAGCCTAGCTAAGAAGGGAGAGCTGGAAGGTAACACAGACATGAGGGCTTCCAGGGGTCTCGGCATCACACCAAACCACCGTCTGCAAACTTGAGCGATCAGCAAGAGTGGTAGGATAACGGCACCAATCCCCCTTTTCACCTTTAATCTCAAATGACCATGAACCCCCAGATCTCGCCTTTAACTAAGAAAAAGGGATTTTAATAACCGAAAGACTGACTAAACAGGTAAGTCTTAAGCCTTAACTTAAAAGCAGAGATTGTTTCTGAGCTCCGAACACTAACGGGAAGTTTATTCCACAATTGTGGTGCTTTATGAGCAAATGCTCTTCCCCCCATGGTAACATTCTTTATTCTAGGTATTACTAAAAGATCTGCGTCTTTCGTTCTAGTGAGGACTCTGGCTGCTGCATTCTGAACTAGCTGGAGTTTATTTAACAACCTATTTGGACAACCGGAGAATAAGACATTACAGTAATCGAGTCTTGAGGTAATAAATGCATGAACCAGTTTCTCTGCATCTTGAAAGGACAGCATGTTTCTTAGTTTGGCAATATTACGCAGTTGAAAGAAGGCGGTGTGACTAATGTTAGAAGCATGTACATCAAATGAAAGATTGGATTCTAAAGTAACACCAAGGTTTTTAACAACAGTACTTGGTACAATGGGTAATCCATCAAGACTGACCGTGATGTCAGATAGCTGACTTCTGGTGGCGTTAGTGCCAGTAAGAAGGACCTCAGTCTTGTCCAGATTTAGCTGGAGGAAGTTGTCCAACATCCACTTTTTATGGTCAAATAAGCATTTTTCCATTTTCTGAAATTGCTGTCTGTCTTCTGGTTTAGCCGATATAAATAACTGTGTATCGTCTGCAAAACAATGGAAGCTAATTCCATGCTTACGAATGACTGAGCCTAAAGGTAGCATGTACAGCGAAAACAGCAAGGGACCTAAAACTGATCCTTGTGGTACTCCATATTTCACCCTGACGTGCTCAGAGGAATCACCATTTACATTCACATACTGATAGCGGTCTGAAAGGTAGGATCTGAACCAAGAGAGGGCCACTCCCCTGATACCAACAACATGTTCAAGTCTATCTAGGAGAATGGCATGATCAACAGTATCAAAAGCAGCACTAAGATCAAGCAGCACTAGGAGCAAGGCATGATCAGCAGATAGGAGAAGATCATTCACTATCTTCAGCAGAGCAGTCTCTGTGCTGTGGTTGGCTCTAAACCCAGACTGAAACATTTCACAAATCTGGTTTTCCTGCAAGAACGAGGTTAGTTGACTGGCAACAACTTTTTCTATTATTTTGGAGATAAATGGGAGATTAGATATTGGTCTATAGTTTAACATTACCAGGGGATCCAGGTTGGGCTTCTTTAGCAAAGGTTTAATCACTGCTAATTTAAGAGATTTGGGTAAATAACCAATGCTAATAGAGGAGTTAACTATTGCTAGTAGAGGTTTAATCACTACTGGAATCATCTCTTTGAGTAGCCTTGTTGAACAGGATCTAACATGCAAGTAGATGAATTTGAGGAAAGGATTAAAGACGTTAGATCTGACTGGTCAACTGGAGTAAATGATTCAAATAAGATGGCTGCAGTATTAGTACTTGCCTTGTCAATGCCAGCCACTGTAGTTACTTGAGATTTTAGAATATTCTGTCTAATTGAACAAATTTTTTCGTCAAAAAAGTTCATAAATTCGCCACTAGAAACCAGTGTTGGTACAGTTTGAGTAGTAGTCTGGCTATTAGTCAGCTTGGATACAATGATAAATAGAAGCCTAGGATTATTTTTGTTATTTTCAATTAGCAATGATAGGTATTCTGATTTCGCAGCTCTAAGAGCCTTTTTATAGCTTCCCATAGCGTCTTTCCATGCTAGTTCAAAGACCACTAATCTAGTTTGCCGCCACTTACGTTCTAGTTTCCGTGTCCCTTGTTTTAGGCTACGTAGATGGTCATCATACCAAGGGGATGTTTTGTTTTCTCTGGCCTTTTTAACTTTTAACAGAGCAATTTTATCTAAGGTGGAACGAACCGTAAATGTTAGATAATCCGTATTACTCTCAAGTTCAGCAAGATTAGACATTTCCACTGTCAGGAACGACAGATCGGGGAGATTATCAGTAAAGTTACTAGCTGTATCTGAAGTGATTGTACACTTGGAGCAGAAGCGAGTTGTAGTATTTGTGTTTTGACTAAAGTGAAAATCAAATGTAATGAGATGGTGGTCAGAAATAATACTCGTCTGAGGCAGTACTGTTACATTATCTACATTAAGACCAAACGATAGGATTAAATCAAGGGTATGACCGCAGTTGTGAGTGGGCCCAGTTACATTTTGAACAATGCCCATGGAATCTAGTAAATTAGTAAAAGCTGCTGTCATAGCCTCTCTTGGAGGGAGATTTGAATTTACCCCACTGCACACACATTCCCGGCCCAATGGCAACTTTCTCTACACACTTAGTTATGACATAGATCTAAGATCAACCTCTGATATTAAAGCCACATTCACCGTAGTAAAATGTTCTTTAACTCAGAATCATTACCATCGACTGAAAATCACTATGAGCTGACCGTGTTAGTGCCTGAGAAAAGAGAGAAGGAAAATTAGGAGCTCACATGCAAATACTTGCGCGTCCGCGCAAGTGAGATCAAATTAAAGATCAAAGCACCACATAGATTTCTCCGTTTAACCAGCTGACTTAATCAGAAAAGCAACAAGGATTATACAGTTAAACTAATTAACAAGTACCCTGAGAGTATTTTTATAAGTTTAACTAAACACAACACTGCTCAGATGAAACAGTCTTACTTTGAGGCGAGAGCACTTCGAAAGGAGCACCGGCTGAATGACTTGCGGCGCCAAGTCGAACAAGCAGGTTTCAGGTGTGTTGGTGAGAGTCCAGCAGTGCTTGGAGTCTGATAAGCGGAGCCTTCCGATGTCCTGGAAGGAACCTCACGAAGAGTGGCTATCAGATCACACGTCGCACGAGTTAACGTGTGGTCTGGAAACTTGGGGTGTTCCTTCCCGGGGAACCTTGACAATTTTAGGAATGAAGAGAAATCTTGGAGGTCCGGCCGTCCCCAAATCTCTAACATCAACCGCCAACTTGCAGTTGAGAAATTAGCTAGGTTAAAGTAATAAAACACGTTTGAGTTGATGGAGTGAGTCTCGTCGCATGGACCTGTGTGTAAGACAAAGACTTTGTTCTCCGAGAATTGATCTGCCGATGTTTCACTCCCTTTGTGATCTCACCTCGGTAGTGAGGTCTGAGAGGCCGGAACAATGGCATGCAGGCTGATTTAAATGTCCCTCCTCTCAGGATGTGGGAGGTCTGTGGGTTTAGGACCATCCCCTTA
Source organism: Distichodus sexfasciatus (assembly GCA_032718565.1). NCBI lineage: Eukaryota > Metazoa > Chordata > Actinopteri > Characiformes > Distichodontidae > Distichodus > Distichodus sexfasciatus. Next base: position 5,218 of record JAVGVS010000885.1, read on the forward strand.
TGCTGTTGCAGTTAGGCACCCTCTATATGTGTGGCATGGTACGTACAGTGGCATCCATCTGAACCTTGAATGGCAGGCTGAAGTCAGGTGAGCTTAGAACAGAGGAGCTCAGAAGGGCTTGCTTGGTCCTCCAGCACAGCCTGGCACTCGGTGGTTCACCTCCAAGGAGCTCCTTTCTTTTTCAGGTCACGCAAGGGAGCCACCCAAAAAAGCCAGCAAGCCCTAAAAAACGCTGTACTTCCTTGATGTTATGAGGAACAGGGTATGCCTTAATCACCTCTATTTTGGCTTGTTCAGTTCTGATGCCTTCTGCAGAGATGACATGACCCAGGAATGAAAGTGAGTGCTGACAGAGGGTACACTTTTTCAGGTTGAGTGAGGCCAGCACTCTCCAGGAGTGAGAACACATGCCAGAGATGGTGAAAGTGCGCGTCAACATCCCAGGAGTATATTATGTCATCAAGGTACACAAAACAGAACTTGCCTAGCACATCTGCTAACACCATCATCATCAGGCCTTGGAAGATTGCCACTGCATTTTTTAAGCCGAATGGGAGGCGAACAAACTCGTAATGATGGTTTTGGTGATGAATGCTGGTTTGGCCATGCTTTCAGGACTCATTCCCACCTGCCAGTATCCACTCCTGAGATCTAGGGTGTTGAAGATAGCTGCTCCATATAGGGACTCCAGGATTTTGTGGACCTGAGGCATTGGGAAACTGTCTAGCAGGGTCTTGCAGTTCAAAGCACAGTAGTCGACGCAGAAGTGGACTCCTCCCCCTTTCTTCCCTACCAGCACGACTGGGGCCGCCCATGGAGAGGTAGATGGCTGGATGACCCCTTCAGCCACCATTTTGTTGATTTCCTCATCCACGATTGATTGTTTATGGACAGGTATAGAATATGCATTTTTTTCATATAGGGACTTCATTGATGGTGTAGATGTGATGGGTTATAACACGGGTGTTACCTATACGATCGGTGCACAGGTTTGGCCAGTCCAAGAGTAGTTCTTGAAGAAGGCTTTGGTCCATTGTTGAGAGGCTGGAATTATGAGTTAGTGAAAGTATCATTTGTTTCATGTTGTCTGAAATTTGGGGTAGTGGATTGGCGACATATAAAGAAATTTGACCAGTTGGACCAGGACTGCATAGAGGCACAGGATTTCCTTCCCTGCCAGGAACACAATGAGTGCGCTCACCAAAGTTTATTTGTAGACCAGACTGGGTTAGAAAGTCGAGCCCCAGCACACAAGGAAAAGCCAAGTCGCTGTCCTTCATAATGAAAAAACACACTACTGTACTAAAACCTTGTAAAGTGCATGAGGTTTGTGTCTTCCCCACTGCTGACTGCACCAACCCATTAACCAAGGTGAAAAACTGCCCTCTTGCGGATTGCCATTGCTCATTTGTTTTTTTCACTCTTTTCCACAGAGTCACAGAGATGAGGGAGAAAGAGCTACCGGTGTAAAGGACAGCAGTAAAGGTAACTCCATTAATTGCCACTGGTACAGTCAACAGAGCAGATCCTGCTTGAGAGATACCAAGATAGGAATGTGAGCCTTTCATAGTTTCTCTGGTTGGTTTATGCTGTGGGTTGGATCCTTGCTTTCACTGGTATTCTTTGGCAGCAGTGAAATCTCTCTCCACCAGTGTTCCCAGTTGAACCAGTTCACTGATGGTAGTGACCGTGCTCCTCAGTACACAGGCGATGCGGGGGTTGCAGTTGTGGAGTGCCGCTTGGACGATCTCCCTCTCTTCCATCTGCAGCTTCCACCTCATGCACAGTGCTCGGTATTGGTAAGCAAAGTCACAGATATTTTCACCTGGTCTCTAGGTGCACTCCCGTATCCTCTTCTCAGCATCAATGTCATGGTCTTCTGCAAGAATGGCTTTAAGCAGCGCAGTTCTAAAAGTTGCCCAACTCTTAACACATTGTCTCTCCACTTTCCAGCAATCTTTCGCCGAGTGACACAGGACTGAAGTGAGGGTGGCTAGAATGTCGCTATCAGGCAGTGGGTGCAGTGCCAAAAACTCTTCACAGCATTCGATAAAATTAATGGGATCTTCCCTTTCTGCCCCACTAAACCAGGGAAAATCTAATTTTACCGGTGCTTTATGTACAGAGGAGTGAGTATAGCTGGAGGTGAAAGGCGGTGGAGAAAACACTGGCTGCCCTGTGGGAAATGGCATGGAGATGATAGGACCCTGTGCCTTGATTTTGGCCTGCAGTTGCGAGTCCTGTCTTTTCAAGCAGTCCACTAGAGACCACCCCACTTCATGCAACTGAGCCTCACACTGCTGCTTTACCATCTAACAGTTCCGCTGAAGCTCCTTATGCAGGCTCTCTACAGTACGCTGTGTTTTAATGAACTCTGTTTTATACTGGTTTTGTAGTTACCGTACCTGATCAGCCAGCTCATTCATCCGTCCATCCACCCTTTGCTTCATTGTCCGCAGGGCATCCTCTAGTTGGCTGAGGCGAGTTGCCAATATGACTGAGATCAGGCTTGGGTCATCATCCTCTACTGGGGGGACAGCGGCGGCAGTGCTGCACCTTCCTTGGCAGGGTTTGGCTCCATAGCATCTCTCCCAACACCTTCACTGTCCTCCTCGCCTGAGTGCAGGTCCTCCCAGACGCGCCTCTCCTCTGCACCAGCCGATTCCTCATCCTCCAAGTACTCCCGCTGATTCGGTCGATCACCTCCTGAACTGGATCTTGCCTGGTCACGAAAGGGTCTGCGGTGAAATCGATTGGCAGAGCAGCACTTTCCTCAGCTTGAACAGTGGACTCCAACACAGCAGTGAAAGGATGGTGCATGGTGTTCTGCCTAGTTATTGTTGTTATTATTAGTATTGCTGTAACCCGAATAATAATGAATAAACGGCTGAAGGTACCAGAAAATGTAACTGAAAATATAAGGGGTACTATTTTATTAAGCGTATGTAGCGGGTCTAAACGGCGTGGTAAAGACTGGAATGCAAATATAGAAAGGGAGGTGTAAGTGAAATAAGGCTTGCCGAGCTAACCACAGCCACACACAATGAAACACAGAAAATCCACAAAATAAGGGAAAAAAAGTGCACCACCTGGTGGTCCCTGTTTGGGCGCCACTGTAACAATTCTCACTGAGATTAAATCTCACAATAAAGGAACGTTAGCTCTAAAGCAACCAATGGGCAAACAGAACTTAAGCAAAACCAGGTGCACACAATCACATCAAGAGGGAAGACCCAAGCAAATAAGCACATACTCAAAACACAAAACCCCCAAGAGCAGCTCCTGGTGACTTCCAGCGCAAAAGTTTGGAGGGGATTTGTGACGCCTCAGCTTATCTCATGACACAAGTTTCCTCTAGATTGGCAGCAATGTATTATATGATAATGTCCAGGTACATGACTGTGTAGTCATGTGTTTTAGGTAAGATTTACCCTGTAATAAAAGATACAGTTTTATTTATTTAAAAAAATCTCTATAGCATATTGTGTGTTGCCTCACAAACATAATTATGGCCTATTATACAAACAAGAACATTTCACGTCTGATTTCATGTCCATATACAGTTTAGAGGGTTAAGTGCTGTGCTATTTCTGTGGAGAAGGAGTTACATAATCCAAGGGTTGCAAAATGGTGGATATGCATGTAATCAAAATGACAGTGACAATGACTTTGTGTGCCAATGTAAAGTGCAACTAGAAAAATTATCAAAGTGGAGCAAGACAAGCAGTATTTCATGATGAAAATATGAGATGGTTACTACTACATAGAGAGCACTTAAAAATATCTCTATAAGATTTAACTTCTAATGCTACTGATGGTCCTTCAAACTATGTTAAGACTGTTTGCATTTGAAATTAAGGCTATCTGGTCAAAGCAACGTGCTAAACCATGACCATGATTGCATATTCCGCTTCTTCTATTATGTCTAAAATTTAAAGTCTACAAATGTTTTGTACTTATGCTTTTCACAAGACATTATTAGACTCAGTGTCTAGTCATAGAGATGAATACAGCAGCTATAATACTGTATATCACCATAAAAGCTACATTTGACACAAATATGAACATGTCTTTAGGGTGATTTATGCCTTAGGTGCTTTCTCTGGTTTAGCTTGTTGTCGGTTTTACATTGTTTGATTACTAAACAGTTTATTAAAACTCTTGATTCTTCATTATTGTCTGTTTAACTAGTAAGTTGATTGTAAACAATGAGTTGCACCCAACTGTATATGATGATATATTAATCCTGGCCAAGATAAATATTTAAGTGATTCTGAGGAACATTTTCCAAAAATCTGCTTTTGGAGGTAATGCATGATCAATAGTTGTGTTCTCTGCTCTATGCAAAGTAATTATCCAAGAAGAGTGTCCTTCAGAAATCAAAACTCTTCATTGTTGGATTGGCTTTCTCTGTAGCTGTGTCAGTAAACAATTTGACATGTTAAGCTATCTTTTAAAAATGCAGTAAAGATACAGTTTGAATTTTAACAGTTTTGGTGAAAGCTATGGTTTTTATGTTTTTATCTTTAACAAGTCTCTTAGCAAACAGCTTTTGTTTTCCAAAAAGTGGTATGAACCTTTTCTGTAAATAACAAATTCATATTACTATAAATGGCATGAACAATCAGATAACATAAGAGTCTAATTCACAATAAAGCAGATTTACCCAGTTTTGAAGACTGATAATGAAAATGTCATGACCCATTAAGCAAAAGTCGACAGCAAACATTCCTCAGAAAAATCTAAATCTATTTTGGTAGCCTAAATTTCTAATTAATTAATTAATTAGTTACTGTAATATCAATAATGCATTTCACATAAAATGTCCATGCAGATTCTTAAAAAACCTAAATTTCCTCCTTAGTTCAAGAATGAGTATAGTAGAAATGGTAGATATGTTGTCTTTTTTATCTGGTGAAAAAAATAGGTATAATCCCAAGGGTGCTTGAAGGCAGAGTGACATGAGCACTAAATGTCTCTGACATACTGTTTCAAGGGATGTAGGGATCACTGTAGAAGCAGGCTGGGGTAAACTGACAGATGCCACAGACAGCCAACCCAATCAACTACAGTCCATGACATTCCAAGGGTGTATCACTCCACACCAGGACTTCTTCCCTTGAGTTGTCAATTGGCGAGATGTCCCCTGACTGTTGAGTTGCCACGTTGGCCCACGAGTGGTAGGTCCACCACCAGGCTGATATAGTGACAATGACACAGTGACACTTCTACATAAATGCCTGGGTTGGGGCAGGGCTTAAAAACAGCCAGAAGAGGAGCAGAATTACAGAGCCAAACCTAATCATATTCCTGCACTCTGTGCAGTCTAAACAAAAGATATACAATGCAAAACAAAATGATTTAAAAAATCTAAATTACTTCAAGATTATAATCAAAATTAAAACCTGAAAGAAGAAGAGATTTAATGAGACACTCATATAGCTTTTCTACATTATAATCTGTGATGTCTACAAAGAGCTACAAAGAGCTCTGGCTGCCTGGTGCAGTGAGAACAGAAAACAGTGAGAAAGGCTCAGCAGTGTCTTCACTTCCTGAGATGCCTGAAGCAAGTCAACCTCCCTACTCCCACCCTTACTGTGTTCTGTGACTCGTGGTTCTTGCATCACATCACTTCCTGCTTCTCAGTAGCGCCACGCCTGAGGTAAATTGTTTACTGGGAGCCAGAGCGCCGGACATCAGGCCCAATCTTCCCTTAGCAAAAAGTAGTTTATTCAAGTGTACTATGAGTATACTTATTATATACTAAAACTGAGGCAGAATACTTGAAGTTTACTTTTTATATATTATATTTTATATGCTTAATAGTATAGTATAGTGAAGTATACTTGACTTATACTGGTAAGTATAAAGAAAAGTCTAAGACTAAGTGCATTAATATTTACATTTATACTTTAATACTAAAGGTTATACTTATACTTTAGTATACTTTATTTCTTTCTGCCACAAAGTAGTAATACTTAGTGTTACATGTGGCATGTGGGTGCAATACTGCACACTGCCTGTGAGAGTGTTTTCTCTGTCTCTCTCTCTCTCTCTCTCTGCCTTCCTTTGTAGGAATGAAGCACCTGGAGCCAATCATTTTCCAGGAGAGAAAAGGGTGTGTTGGGTTTTTTTATTTTAGTTTGTTATTTCAGTTTGGGTTGGAGATTACCGGTGGTCTAGTTTTCGGGTTTGGTTTTTAATTAGGAGTACATTTTTCTTTTAGTAGGTAGGGGATGCGTGCGACGGCCCATGGCATGGCTGGCCCAGTAACTTCCCATCTTTTGTTCTTTTTGGCTGGGATCTCCATCTCCTTTTGTCTGTTTTTCTTTACCCTTTAAGTATGGTTAAGTGGTTGGAAAAAATAAATGTTCAAGGTCTTGGCGTTCTTGTTATGTTTCGGTTTCGGGGAGCCTTTGTTTGGTGAGATTGTAACACTTAGTATATCTTGATCCAAGTACAGAATAAGGTCAAGTCATTGACTCATGTTTACATTGGGGATCTCACGGTGCTCATCTACAGTAGAGAAACACTGTCCAATTCAAGTTTGATCAGGAGGCAGTCAGGGGCTCACAAAGATGTGGAGTCAAAGCCACAACTGGATAACACAAAGCTTGATGCTATATTTGGTGAGTGCATTTAATTTAACACAAAACTAATTCTAAAATAAATCCATAGATATTGTTTTCCCCCTTCTTTTATTAGCAAATGACTGTAATGTTCCATGTAGTGTAATGTTGGAGATGATATTGATTCAATTACTGTCACTTTTAATATGGAAAGACATACAGTTATAATGACACACACTCACTCACTCAGTACTACAAATAAAACTAGATAAAAAAGTTCGTCAAGACAAACTTTAAGTTGGCTTGAGAAAGCCGGACCAGAAGGTTTTAAAAAGTTTTAAGTTTTGATGGTTTTCAGTCTGAAATAGTTTGAAGTTTAAAGTATTTTTAAAAAGTTGAAAGTTTGAATGTTAGACAGACAGACAGATAAACCACATATAGATAGATAGATAGATAGATAGATAGATAGATAGATAGATAGATGGTAATGGATAGATAGATAGATAGATAGATAGATAGATAGATAGATAGATAGATGTTGTTAGCATGTTAATAGCATGATTAGCAAGTTACTAGCATCTTGTTAGCATGTTTCTAGCATGATTAGCATGTTTCTAGCATGATTAGCAGGTTACTAGCATCTTGCTAGCATGTTTCTAACATGACTAACAAAGTTGCTAGCATGTAATCAGCATGATTAGCAAGTTATTAGAATCTTATTAGCATGTTTTTGCATGATTAGCATGTTATTAGCATGATTAGCAAGTTACTAACATCTTGCTAGCATGTTTCTAGCATGATTAGCAAATTACTAGCATCTTGCTAGCATGTTTTTAGCATTATTAGCATGTTTCTAACATGATTAGCAAGTTACTAGCATCTTGCTAGCATGTTTCAAGCATGATTAGCATGTTACTAGCATCTTGCTAGCATGTTTCTAACATGATTAGCAGGTTACTAGCATGCTTCTAGCATGATTTGCAAGTTACTAGCATCTTGTTAGCATGTTTCTAGCATGATTAGCAAGTTGCTAGCATCTTTATAGCATGATTAGCAAGTTGCTAGCATGTTTCTAGCATGATTAGCAAAGTTGCTAGCATGTTTCAAGCATGTTTTCTAGCATGATTAGCAAGTTGCTAGCGAGTTTCTAGCATGATTAGCAAGTTACTAACATGTTTCTAGCATGATTAGCAAAGTTGCTAGCATGTTACTAGCATGATTAGCAAGTTACTAGCATCTTGCCAGCATGTTTCTAACATGATTAGCAAGTTACTATCATGTTCATAACATGATTAGCAAAGTTGCTAGCATGTTACTAGCATGATTAGCAAGTTACTAACATCTTGTTAGCATGTTTCTAGCATGATTAGCAAGCTGCTAACATGTTTCTAGCATGATTAGCAAAGTTGCTAGCATGTATTAGCATGATTAGCAAGTTACTAGCATCTTGTTAGCATGTTTCTAGCATGATTAGCATGTTTCTAGCATTATTAGCAAGTTACTAGAATCTTACTAGCATGTTTCCAGCATGATTAGCAAGTTGCTAGCATGTTTCTAGCATGTTTTCTAGCATGATTAGCAAGTTGCTAGCGAGTTTCTAACATGATTAGCAAGTTGCTAGCATGTTTCTAGCATGTTTAGCAAGTTGCTAGCATCTTGTTAGCATGTTTCTAGCATGACTAGCAAGCTGCTAACATGTTTCTAGCATGATTAACAAAGTTGCTAGCATGTTTCTAGCATGATAAGCAAGTTACTAGCATCTTGTTAGCATGTTTCTAGCATGATTAGCATGTTTTACTAGCATGATTAGCAAGTGACTAGCATCTTGCTAGCATGATTAGCAAAGTTGCTAGCATGTTACTAGCATGATTAGCAAGTTACTAGCATCTTGTTAGCATGTTTCTAGCATTATTGGCAAGTTGCTAACATGTTTCTAGCATGATTAGCAAAGTTGCTAGCATGTTACTAGCATGATTAGCAAGTTACTAGCATGTTAACTTTTTAGATAGATAGATAGATAGATAGATAGATAGATAGATAGATGGATAGATAGATAGATGGTAATAGATAGATAGATAGATAGATAGATAGATAGATAGATAGATAGATAGATAGATAGATAGATGGTAATGGATAGATAGATAGATAGATAGATAGATAGATAGATAGATAGATAGATAGATGGTAATGGATAGATAGATAGATAGATAGATAGATAGATAGATAGATAGATAGGGTGTTAATAGATAGACAGACAGACAGACAGACAGACAGATGGTTAGATAGATGAATGGATGTTGATGGATGGATAGATGGATAGATGAATGATGATGGTAGATGAATGGTAATGAATGAATGGATGGATGGATGGATAGATAGATGGATGAATGGATAGATAGATAGATGGTAATAATAGATAGATAGATGAATAGATAGATAGATAGATGGTAATATAGATGAATGAAGATAGATAGATAGATGAATAGATAGATAGATAGATAGATATTAATAGATAGATAGATTAGCAGTTGCTGTGATGTTATTAGCATGATTAGCAAGTTATTAGCATCTTGTTAGCATGTTTCTAGCATTTTCTAGCATGATTAGCAAATAGCTAGCATGTTTCTAGCATGATTAGCAAGTTACTAGCATCTTGCTAGCGAGTTTCTAGCATGATTAGCAAGTTGCTAGCATGTTTCTAGCATGATTAGCAAGTTACTATGTACTAACATGATTGGCAAGTTGCTAACATGTTTCTAGCATTATCAAGTTGTTAGCATATTCTAGCATGATTAGCAAGTTACTAGCATCTTGTTAGCATGTTTCTGGCATGATTAATAAGTGACTGGCATCTTGCTAACATGATTAACAAGTTGCTAGCATGTTACTAACATGATTAGCAAGTTACTAGCATCTTGTTAGCATGTTTCTAGCATGATTAGCAAGTTGCTAACATCTTGCTAGCATGTTACTAGCATGATTAGCAAGTTACTAGCATCTTGTTAGCATGTTTCTAGCATTTTTCTAGCATGATTTGCAAATAGCTAGCATGTTTCTAGCATGATTAGCAAGTTACTAGCATCTTGCTAGCGAGTTTCTAACATGATTAGCAAGTTGCTAGCATGTTTCTAGCATGATTAGCAAGTTACTAGCATATTACTAGCATGATTAGCAAGTTGCTAGCATGTTTCTAGCATTATTATCAAGTTGCTAGCATATTTCTGCTTTATGATTAGCAAGTTACTAGCATCTTGTTAGCATGTTTCTGTATGATTGTAGTATTTAGCATCTTGCTAACATGATTAGCAGAGATGCTAGCATGTTACTAACATGATTAGCAAGTTACTAGCATCTTCATTAGCATGTTTCTAGCATTATTAACCGGTTGCTAACATGTTCCGTGATTGGCAAAGTTGCGCTAGCATGTTACTGCGCATGATTAGCAAGTTACTAGCATCTTGTTAGCATGTTTCTAGCATGATTAGCAAGCTGCTAACATGTTTCTACTTATGATTAGCAAAGTTGTTGGCATGTTACTAGCATGATTAGCAAGTTACTAGCATGTTAACTTTTAGATAGATAGATAGATAGATAGATGGATAGATGAATGAATGGATAGATAGTAATGGTTAGATGATGGATAGATAGACTGATGATGATAGATAGATAGATAGATAGATGAATAGTAATGGTTAGATGATAGGTAGATAGATAGGTAGAATGAAGATAGATAGATAGATAGATGGTAATGGATATAGATGGATGGTGATAGATAGATGAGATAGATGGATGGATGAATGGATGGATAGATAGATGAATGTGTGGATGAATGGATAGATGAATGAATAGATAGATAGATAGATAGATAGATGGTAATAGATAGATAGATAGATAGATAGATAGATAGATAGATAGATAGATAGATGGTAATGGATAGATAGATAGATAGATAGATAGATAGATAGATAGATAGATAGATAGATAGATAGATGAGTTTGAATGGTTTAAATGGATTAAATGCATTTTAGAAGGAAGTTTGATTGAGTCTGTGGTTTTGACGATTACCAGTCTGTATAGAGTTTTCGAGGAGTTTTCACAGGATTTTTAGGAAAACCGTAAGTCCGATCAGTTAGAAAACTCGAGTCAGACCAGTTTGAAGATCTGGGCCGAGTTTGGAGTTTGTAGAGTTAAAGCTCTAGGAGGAGTAGCAGTCAGAAATTTTAGTCTCAGAAGAAGAAGAAGAAGAAAAAGAACTAGAGAGGTACATTTTCTGAAGAAAATGTGAGTGGTGCTGCCGTGGCCTTGAGCCTCAATATTGCAATGTTTCCTTCCAGTTCTCTGTAAGCAACATTTAAACAGCTGGTATAACAGTGATAAGACAATATTGCTTCTATTCATATTGGTAATCATGTTAAGAGAGCAAAATACTTTAATATAATAGTCAGCATAATGCTAGCAACATGCTAATATAGTTAGCATAATGCTAGCAACATGCTAAGCACTCTAGCATCATGATAGCGACATTCTAAAGCTGTTGCTGGCAAAATGTAATATAGTTAACATAATGCTAGCAGCATGCTACTAAGCAAGCACGTCATCTTTAGCAACATGCTAAGCACTACAGCATCATGTTAGGGGAACATTCAAATGATGTTGCTAACAACATGCTAATATAGTTAGCATAATCACCAACCAACATATAATCAGCTACGCGTCATCTTTAGCAACATGCTAGCACTCTAGCATCATGTTAGAGACATTTACAATGAAGTTGCTAGCAGATGCTAATATGAACAATGCTAGCAACATGCTTCTAATCAGCTAAACGTCATGCTAGCAACATGCTAATCACACTAGCATCATGATAGGAACATCTTTGCACATGTTATTAACGAGGAATGTTAATATAGTTAGCATAATGCTAGCAGAAATGCTAATATCATTAGCATCATGCTAGCCACGTGCTAATATAATTAACATAACGCTAGCAACATGCTAATATTATTAGCATAATGCTAGCAACATGCTAAGCGTGTTAGCATCATGTTAACAGCATTCTAATGATGTTGCTTGCTTAACATCTAATATAGTTAGCATAATAATGGCAACCTGCTAATCAGCTAAGCGTCATGTTAGCAACATGCTAGCTTCCTCTGGCATCATGTTGAGACATTCTAATGAGATTGCTAGCAACATGCTAGATAGTTGTATAATGCTAGCAACATGCTAATCAATAGCGTCATGCTAGCAACATCTTTAATCACACTAGCGTCATGCTGAGAACATACTACACATTTATTATCAGAATGCTAATATAGTTGGCATAATGCTAGCAAAATGTAATATCATAGCCGCGATGCTAATATAATTAGCATAAAGCTGTAACATGCTAATATAATTAGCATTATACTGCTTATTCTAAGCATGGTAGCATCATGCTAACAGCATGCTAATAAGGTTGCTAGAAGTAGCCCCTAGGGCATCATGATAATCACGAAAGGCCGATTGATTTGCCTGGTGGCCCTTTCTTAAGTGTAATTTCCCCCCACCTCTTTACAGAGTCAATACCACCCCATACCGAATAGACACTTTAATTGCCACCTCTTTCCTTGGGTCTCACGACAAATACAGGAATAGTTCTGCGCCAAATCGAAGTCAGTGGGGGCAAATTTGGGCGCCTTTTCACTTCCAGGAACCAGCTTCTACCCTCTTGCGGGGTATGTTTCTGACACAGCTTGCAAGCCTCTTCAAATGTAATTGAATTTAGAGATTTCTACAAAATTCCCTCTCTCTTCCTGATCCGTCAAGTTAGCGGTCTCAATGTTAAGTCTATGGGACTTTTCCCCATTCTATGTCAATGGGGCAAATTTGGGGGTCTCTTGTGCCCCGGGGGTAAAACCTATACCCTCTTGCGGGGTATGTTCTGACTGGGTTACCAAACTGGCTTCAAATGTAGTAAGTTGACCTTTCTACAAAATTCCTCTCTCGCTACAGTCCGTCAAAAGTTGGTCTCAATGTTAAGTCTATGGGACTTGAAAAGTATGCTTTTTCCATTCGAATAGGCGCCTGCGATTGATACCTCATTCGCTGATTCGACAAGCGATCTTAGGGACTGATTCTGTATGGCTTTTATCTGAGAGAAAGAATAGAAGAAAAAAAAACTAGGGAATTGCATTTTCTGCGAAAAAATGTAGGTGAGTCTTGGTGGCAAACCCGGGCCTCAATATTACAATGTTTCCTTCAGTTCCTCTGTGAAAAACAACATTTAAAGTGCTGGTATAGCAGTGATATGACAATAAGACAATACTTCTCTAATATTGGTAATCATATTGAAACCGTGCTAATATAGTCAGCAAAATGCTAGCAACATGCTAATATAGTTAGCATAATACTAGCAACTTGCTAAGCACTAACAACATCATGATACTAGCGACAATCTAAAGCTGTTGCTAGCAACATGCTAATATAGTTAGCATAATGCTAGCAACATGCTAATAAGCTAACGTCATGCTAGCAACATGCTAAGCACTCTAGCATCATGTTAGAGACATTCTAATGATGTTGCTAGCAACATGCAAATATAGTTAGCATAATCCTGGCAACATGCTAATCAGCTAAACGTCATGCTAGCAACATGCTAATCACACTAGCATCATGCTGGAATACTACATGTTATTAGCGGAATGTTAATTATAGTTGGCATAATGCTAGCAAAATGCTATGTCGTTACCATCATGCTATCACGTGCTAATATAATTAACATAACGCTAGCAACATGCTAATATTATTAGCATAAAGCTAATGAAATACTAAGCGTGTTATCATGTTAACAACATTCTAATAATGATGTTGTAAGCAACATGCTAATATAGTTAGTATAATGCTAGCAACATACTGTCAGCTACCAACGTCACTGCTAGCAGCATGCTAAAGCACGCTAGCATCATGTTAGAGACATTCTAATGGGTTGCTAGCAACATGCTAATATAGTTAATAATGCTAGCAACATGCTAATCATCATGCTGGAACATCTTTACATATTAGCAAAATATAGTTAGCATAATGCTAGCAAATAACATTGGCATCATGCTATACATGCTAGTACGTGCTAATATAATTAGCATAAAAGCTGCTAAAAATGCTAATATCATTAGCATCATGCTGTAACATGGTATGTTAGCATCATGCTAACAGCATGCTAATGAGGTTGCTGAGGCGTGGCTTATAGGCATCATGACCGTCACGAAAAGACTGATTGGTTGCCTGGTGTGCCCTGTAGTGTTATCCCCCACCTCTTTACAGAGTCATACCCCATTCCCCAGACCAGGCACGCACAGTTGCCACCTGCTTTGTGGGTCTCGACAAAGCAGTACAGGAATAGTTTCCTGCGCCACGTCATTTCCTAAGTCCCAATGGGGCAACTTTGGGGAATTCTCTTGCACCCAGGCAAACCTGCCCTCTTCTTGGGGTATGTTCTGGCCTGAGTTGCAAACTTCTTCAAATGTAATAGAATTTGACCTTTCTACAAAATTCCCTCTCTCTTTGCTACAGTCCGTCAAGTTGGTCTCCAATGTTAAGTCTGTGGGATTTTCCCCATTCTATGTCAATGGGGGCAAATTTAGAGGTCTCTTGTGCCGGGGTAAAACCTATACCCTCTTGCGGTATGTTCTGGCCCTGAGTTGCAAACTTCTTCAAATGTGTGCAATTGACCTTTCTGAAATTCCTCTCTGCGCTACAGTCCGTCAAAGTTGATTCTCAATGTTAAGTCTATACCACTGGGACTTTTTGGGGGCGATTAATTGCCCCTGTAGGCTCAATTAACCGCCCACCTAAAAAAAATCATAACACCCCATTCGATTAAAGTATGCAGGTCGATACCTCATTCATTGGGGTCTCACGACCAGCGATGGAGGACTAGTTGCAAACTTTTATCTGGAAGAAAATTTAAGAATATAATAATAATAATAATAAGCCTGAGATAACAATAGTAGTGCTTTAGCCGCAAGCACCACTATATAATAAGCCTGAGATAACAATAGTAATTAGCACAGCCGCCCAAGCACCACTAACTAGAGAGGTACATTTTCTGAAGAAAATGTGAGTGGTGCTGCCGTGGCAAAAGCTTTCAGGCAATATTACAATGTTTCCTTCAATTCTCTGTGAAAAACAACATTTAAACTGCTGGTATAGCAGTGATATGACAATAAGACAATATTGCTTCTATTCATGCTGGTAATCATGTTAGAAACCAAAATGTAATATAGTCAGCATAATGCACAGCAACATGCTAATATTGTTAGCATAATGCTGGCAACATGCTAAGCACTCTGGCATCATGATAGCGACATTCTAAAGCTGTTGCTTTAGCAACATGCTGCTAATATAGTTAACATAATGCTAGCAACATATGCTAATCAACTTAAGCGTCAGGCTAGCAACATGCTTGCTAAGCACTCTAGCATCATGTTAGAGACATTCTAATGATGTTGCTAGCAACATGCTAATATAGTTAGCATAATCGGCAACATGCTAATCAGCCTAGCGTCATACTGGCAACATGCTAATCACACTAGCATCATGCACAAGAACATGCCATATTTATTAGCGGAATGGTAATTATAAGTTTAGCATAATGCTAGTAAAAATGCTAATGCTCGTTACCATCATGCTATCCCGTGCTAATATAATTAACATAACGCTAACATGCATATTATTAGCATAAAGCTAGCAACATTATGGCGTGTTAGCATCATGTTAACAACACATTCTAATGATGTTGTAAGCAACATGCTAATATAAGTTAGCATAATGTAGCAACATATATTCAGCTAGCGTCATGCTAGCAACATACTTACAAGCACGCTAGCATCATGTTACAGGAGCCTTCTAATGAAGTTGCTAGCAACATGCTAATATAGTTAGCATAATGCTAGCAACATGCTATCCAACTAGCGTCATGCTATCACACTAAGCGTCATGCACAAAGACATGCTACATATTGTGTAAAATGCTAATATAGTTAGCATAATGTTGTAAATACTAACATTGTTAGCATCATATTTTATGCGATGCTAATATAATTGGCATAAAGCTGTAAAATGCTAATATCATTAGCATCATGCTATATAACATGCAGGGGGCAATTAACACGCCCACCCTTAGAAAAAGTCATAGCACCCATTCGATTAAGGCGCTACGATTAGATACCTCATTAAGTGAATTCGACCAAACGATCTTGGGACTAGTTACGTATCAAACTTTTATCTGAGGAGAAGATTAAGAATAATATCAGCCATGCAGCCTGAAGATAACAATAGTAGTGCTTTTAGCCCATGGCACCACTAATATAAGCCTGAGGAGATAACAATATTAGTGCTTTAGCCATAAGCACCACTAATAATAAACTGAGAGATAACAATAGTAGTGCTTTTGCCATAAGCACCACTAATAATAATAAGCCTGAGAGATAACAATAAGTAGTGCTTTGTACATAAGCACCACTAATAATAATAATAAGTTTAAATATAGCATATCAGTAAGTTGGCTTTTCTCAAGCCAACCCGGTAACATATCAGTAGAGACAGCTTTCTCAAGCCAGCAATGATTCTAAAAACAACAATACTAATGCTTCTTTGTGATGGTAACAATAGATAATGTTTTCCGGTTAATATTAAATTATAGATGGTTTTACGTGATGTCACCGTGACAGGCTGCCCATTGTTTTGCCACTCAGTTACCACTCTGTAAGTATTCAGTTCTAGTTGATTGGGGTGTGATGTATGTGCAATCCCTCTTTAGCAGTTTTTGCTGATTGCATTTGAGTTCAGAAATGTACCTGATAAACCATCCTTCATGTCTCTTTGACATGCGTGTTGATTGTGGATGGCGAATAAAAATAACATTTAAGTAATGTTTTGTTTTGTATGTGTGTTTTTTCACTCACAGTCCATGCCCAGGTGAAGTTCCCTGACACCACCATGCAAGATGTGAGACAAATCATAAGAAAGAAATGTAACAATATAAGCTATGCCAAGCAAGTAACTGAAGAGAAGTCATAAAAGCAGCGTTTTTGTTTCTATCGAGTTCTTTATTTTTGGTTCCAAAGATGTGCACTTTTCTTTTACCTTTTTTTTGACAAGTAAGGACTTCAGTTCTCAGACACTATTTTGTTTACATTTTTACAAGCAAATGCACACTTTTTCCTTACCATTTTGACAAAGAAGGGCTTGATCTTGGAGAGACTATTATGTTTACATTTTTACATGCAAATGTGCACTTTTTCCTTTCATTTTTTCAGCAAAGAATGATTTGATTTCATAGAGCCTCTTTGTTTTTGAAATGCACATCTGGTATGTTTTAAAATGTTATATAAATATATCAAACTTGTTCTCAACATTCTGTCTTGTGATTTTGTAAATACATTGCAGTCTAGTGTACATACAGTATGAGTTAAATTTAAGAATACTTTAAGAAGTATATTTCAAGTATATAAATAATATGCTACAAGTAATATGTTAAGCAAACTATATTAGCAAAGTATATTTAAAGTATAACAAGTAAACTAGTAAAATAGCGAAAAAAATTTTTTTTTAGTTTTAGTAATTCCAAGTTCATAAAAGTATACTTCAAGTATACGTCAATAAACTAAAATGTGGACTAGAAGTATATACCTAGTACACTAGTAGTATATAGATGAGTGTACTTGTATACTTGAAAGTATACCTTTGTAATATTAAAATGACCTTATAAAACATCCTTAAAGTATACTTTTATAAACTTAAAATTCCAATTTAGTCCAAAGAAGTATTAAATCTGTATACTTTCTAGTACACTACAAGTACATGGTCCATAGTATACTTGCTATACTTATACTCAAGCATACTTAATAAAATGAACTTCAAGTATACTACTTTTTGCTAAGGGTTAAGATACTGGTCAGTAATAGATGTAGATATTCCAAGATATTCGGCCATGTCGGCACCAATGACGTCAAGCCCAAACAGTCTGAAGTAACCAATTTTTTTTAAAGAGGTGTGTGAGCTAGCCTAAACAATGTCACAGGCAGTAATTCTCTCTGACATGTCTGCAAAACTGATATCTTTGCCTTTGATATCTTTGCCCATTTTACTGTCCACCAGGTCCTTATTCTGAATTTTTACTGAATTTGCAGAATTCCTTTCGGATTTGATACTGGACTCCATGGGTATTGTTCAAAATGTAATTGGGCCCACTCACAACTGGCTCTCCTCAATATCTTCTGACGTGGACTCAATCATGTGTTGCAGACCGAACTCGCATGTCACGGCGATGTCACCGATTTGGAACAATACATCCAGACTGCCATTACTGTGGATCAACTTCTCAAACACCGCCGCCGTCCACCTCCGCCATCAGCTCAAACGTCCATGGCCATGCCTCCTCCTCCTCCTCCCCATCAGCAACCGGAGGTGGAGCCTATGCAAATTGGGCGTGCCCCTCTATCAGCTTCAGAAAGACAGAGACGGCTCCAGACTCATCTGTGTCTCTATCGTGGAGAACCAGGACATTTAATCTCAACTTGTCCTATCCGTCCGACCAGAAAAGAGGTGTGTGTATCTAATTCCCTCATCTTTACGGCTCAACAATTCATCATCCCCATCCGCCTTCACTCGGCTCCTTTTCCTGCACCGTCTGCGCTAGTGGATTCTGGAACGGCTGGAGACTTTATCAACTGAAAACTGGCAAAACAACTGGGAGAAAGACTTATACCTTTGCACACACCATTACCTGCGAAGGGTTTAGATGGAAGACCTCTTGACACTGGCCACATTACTCTCCAGACTCCTCCACTAGAGGTGAGTGTGGGAGCATTACACCACAAATCTCTGTCCTTTTTTGTGTTCAATGCTCCACACAATCCCATTATACTGGGTCACCCCTGGTTGGTACTTCATGACCCCGTGATATCCTGGACAGATAGAGAGATAGTGGCCTGGGGTTCTCGATGCTTCACCCATTGCCTATCACTTCCGGTTTGAAAAACATCGATTGAGAGTCCCATGGAGCCTGCTCTAACCCATATCCCATCCGCCTATGCTCACTACCACGACGTCTTTCTCTCGCCCCAAGATCCTGGCCTCCCTCCACACCACTCCTGCGACTGCGCGATCGACCTCCTGCTGGATGCTCCCCTACCACGAAGTCGTGCGTACCCATTGCCACAACCTGAAACCAAGGCGATGAACACCTACATCAATGAAGCCCTGGAAAAAGGAATTATCCGGCCCTCCACGTCTCCTGCTGCTTCTGGATTCTGGAGTCTCCATCCCTGTATTGATTACCGCACCCTGAACAAGGTCACTGTTAAATTCCGATATCCTCTTCCACTTATCCCATCGACCCTCGAACGTCTCTGTGCTGCCACTGTGTTCACCAAACTCGACCTCAGGAGCGCCTACAATCACATCCGCATCCGGGAGGGGGACAAATGGAAGATGGCCGTCATCACCTTGCGGGGCCATTTTGAATACCTTGTTGTTCCTTATGGCCTCGGTAATGCGCCTTCCGTCTTCCAGTCATTCATGGACGAGATCTTCAAGGACACGTTGGACACTTTCATCATCATTTACATTGACGATATCCTCATCTTCTCTCCCGACATCGCCTCTCGTATTACCCATGTCAAAAGGGTCTTACAACGCCTTTGTGAGAACTACCTGTATGCAAAAGGGGAGAAATGTGTCTTCCATCAATCATCGGTAACCTTTTTGGGTCAGTGCCAGAGCAGTAGGAACGGAGCCGCAGAAAACCCAAGCCGTAAAGGAGTGGCCTGAACCCAAGACCCTCAAGGGGCTCCAATGTTTCCTAGGTTTTGCCAACTATTATCGGCGGTTTATCTGTAACTTCAGTGAGAAGGCGGCTCCCTTACATTCCTCACATCCCGGGTGTGGAAAGTGTTCATGACACACCTCGAATTCCAGGCCAACCTCACCTCCAGCTATCACCCTCAAAGTAACGGCCAAGTTGAAAGGCTCACCTAGGTTGCTTTCTCAGAACCTATTGTTCTGCAATATTGTCCCCCCAGTGTTCTGGCCCGGGCAACGGGTATGGTTGTCCACTCATGACCTCTGACTATGTCTTCCTTCCAAAAAGCTCTCCCCCGCTACATTGGGCCATTCAAGGTGGTTTGGCGCATTAACCCGGTATCCTATCGCCTCCAGTGCCCCCAAGATACCATATTTCACCCACCTTCCACGTGTCCCTGTTGAAGCCAGTGCGCTACAGCCCTCTACACCCTCCAGTCGAGAACCATCCTCCGGCGCCTCTAGAAGTGGATGGCGACACTGCATATCGGACCCGCATGCTCCTGGACTCACGCCGTCGTAGAGGCAGACTCGAGTACCTGGTGGACTGGGAGGGATACGGTCCAGAGGAGCAGTCTTGGGTGGCAGCAAAGGACATTTTGGACCCTGGCCTGCTTGAGCCACCCATGGAGAGGGGGGTACTGTAAGATCCCAGCCCAGACCAAGGGAGGAGTCCGCCTCATCAGACTCCAGTTCCAGACTTTCACAACAACCTCAGTTCACCAGATCAACATCACCGGAATTCTAAACCAATCATAGCCACATTACCAGTATTTAAAGACTGTCAGTTACAGCCTTTCTCTGTATTGTTATGCCTAGTGCTACATACCGAGCGTTCATTGTGTTTGCCTGTCTCCGTTTTGACCCTTGTTTTCTGTTATTGGATTACCCCTCTGCCTCTGGCGATTTGGACTTGTTTGCTTCGTGGACTGTGATTTTTGGTTCTGACCTTGGCTTGAATAAACTCTTTACATTTTCTCAATTTACTCCTGTGCCTGCGACTTGGTTCTGTCGACTCTGCGTTTGGGTTCATCCGCTGGTCGTTACAGGCTGGCCTTGACAAGGCAAGTACTAATACTGTAGCCGCCTTATTTGAATCATTTTCTCCGGATGACCAGTCAGATCTAATGTCCCTAATCCTATCCTCAGATTCATCTACTTGTATGTTAGACCCTGTTCCAACAAGGCAAAAGAGATGATTCCAGTAGTGATTAAACCTCTACTAGCAATAGTTAACTTCTCTATTAGCATTGGCCATCTACCCAAATCTCTTAAATTGGCAGTGATTAAACCCTTGTTAAAGAAGCCCAACTCAGAGGCCTTGGAAATGTTAAACTATAGACCAATATCTAATCTCCCATTTATCTCCAAAATAATACAGAAAGTTGTAGCCAGTCAACTAACCTCTTTTTTTGCAGGAAAATCAGATATATGATCGAGTTCAGTCTGGGTTTAGAGTTAACCATAGCACAGAGACTGCTCTGCTGAAGTTAGTGAATGATCCCCTCGTATCTGCTGATCAGGGCTGTGCCTCGCTCCTAGTGCTGCTTGATCTTAGTGCTGCCTTTGATACTGTAGATCATACCATTCTCCTAGATAGACTTGAACATGGTGCTGGTATCAGGGGAGTAACCCACTCTTGGTACAAATCCTACCTTTCAGGATACTGTCAGTATGTGAATATAAATAGTGATTCCTCAGAACATGTCAAGGTGAAATATGGAGTGCCACAAGAATCAGTTTTGTGTCCCCTGCTGTTTTCGCTATTCATGCTACCTTTAGTTATTCGTAAGCATGGAGTTAGTTTTCATTGTTTTGCAGATGATACACAATTATATACAGTATATCAGCTAAACCAGAAGACAGACAGCAGCTTCAGAATTGAAAGAATGTTTAATTGACATCAAAAAGTGGATGTCGGACAACTTCCTCCACTTAAATCTAGACAAGAATGAGGCTCTTCTTATTGGCACTAAAGCCACCAGAAGTCAACAATCATGGTCAATCTTGAAGGATTATCCATTGCACCAAGTACTGTTGTTAAAAACCTTGGTGTTACTCTAGACTCCCAACATTCATTTGATGTACATGCTTGATGTAGGTCCTCACTAAAACAAGCTCTAAATGGTCTTCCGCCGCAGTATGTGAGTGACCTCATTTAAAACTACAGTCTGAGTCGTACGCTTCAATCGCAAGACGCAGGTCTTTTAGTAATACCCACAGTAAAGAACTTTACCTTGCGGGGAAGAGCATTTGCTCATAAAGCACCACAGTTGTGGAAAAAACTTCCTATTAGCATTTGGAGCTCAGAAACAATCACTGCTTTTAAGTCAAGGCTTAAGACCTACCTCTTTAGTCAGTCTTTTGGATATTAAAGTCCCTTATACTTAGGTAAAAGCAATGATCTGGGGGTTCATGGTCATTTGAGATTAAAGGTGAAAGGGGGGATTGGTGCTGTCATCCTGCCACTCTTGCTGATTGCTCAAGTTGCCGACCGTGGTTTGGTGTGATGCCGAGACCCCTGAAAGCCCTCATGTCTGTGCTACCTTCCAGTTCTCCCTTTTTAGCCAGGCTGCCATAGTTACTTTATTACTGCCAGAGGTTAGGTGTAACCTCTCTTTCTTCTTCTTTTTTTACAAGTTGTTTCCGAGCTGATCCCTAGCTGACACTTGTGTAGCCCACCTCAGCTCTCACTATTAAGAGTAATTGCTAGAGCTTACAAGTACCTATGCTACTATGTGTCTACTTTCTGGACCAGCACATCAAAAGTTTAGATTCGCTACTGGAGAAAGGAGCATCAAAATTTGCATTGAGCAGAAGAGTAAGAACGTACTCAAACCACAAGTAAGTTTTACATATGTTGTATTAACAGGAAAAAACAAACAACAAAAGAAATAAATAAAATGTCCTTCAGTGCAGGAAATATACATATATCCACCAGATAACAACACAGTTCTTATCTCCAACTAGGCTGGCTCGCCACAATCACTGGGATCTACCTCCAACTCTATAGAACTGACGTGTTCACATCAGAGGAGTCCATGCGCAGACAGAAGGTGGAAAACCATACAAAAGAAAAAGACCCGGCCAGAGATTAAAGTCTTGTACACACATACATGGTCACCACGATGAACACAGCTCACGCCAGTCCAGGTTCCAAACGAACTCTTCCAGGCACAACACAAGAAATCCTTGCGCAATCAATTGGCCAGAATTTCGTCTTGTTGGCACTTACAATAGCAGCACAAAGAAAGTAAAATGAATTTTCAAGTGCCAAATCTGCCACGAACTTCAGCAAGCAGCCACCTCATTCTCGGCCATCAGGAAAAAAAAACAAAAAAAACCCAGCGCTAACTGTGCAACGTCACTGACGACTTCTGATTGGCTCAGCTTGAGCATATGAACTCCATAATCACCCACGTCTCTATCACATTCAGGAAAAGCACATTAGTCATTTTTCTTATAAAATGAAAGGCCCTTTCGTGGGAATATGAATACATACGTGTGTGTGTTTATTCTTTAACTATTGCCATATTTAATATTTTCTTTCTATCCAAATTATTCATGTCATAAGAAACAATATGAATTTATTTGTTTAGTTATATCAGGAGTTCTGTCTGTGTCATATGAGCTATATGAGTTCAATTATTTATTTAACATATATCCTGTAGTCAACTAGACTAATGAATAGGACACATTAACCAGGGTAACACTGGACCGACTGAACCCACACCAGGACTCTTAGGAGACGTCATCATATGGAACCAGCTGGGATTTTTCGAACTCTATGGACTTGAACTAATTGACCAATTTAATATTTAACTAATTTTGGCTTATTGTTGCAGAGTGGATCTTAGCAAATGTCCTCAGCAACAACAGAGGATTCAAAAGCATCTTTTAGGACTTATTAAAAAAATATCTTCGCTTCTTTAAAAAGGATTAATTAACAATTAATTCTGAACTAATGTTTACTGTGTATTAAATGTACCTGGACACCCAGAGGAGGATGGGGTACCCTTCTGAGTCTTGGTTCTTCTCAAGGTTTCTTCCCACTAGAGGGAGGTTTTGCTTGCTACTGTCACCTCAGGCTTGCTTGCTGGGGTTTTGGGTCGGTTATATGTAAAGCGCTTTGTGATAATGATTGTTAAGCGCTATATAAATAAAATTTAATTAAACTCTACAGGGGCACCATAGAGAGAGTCCTCTGTGTAGTTCAGCTGTAGCACAATGGACGATTAAAACCTATGGCCTTAATCGGTTTGTTAAAGCAGCTGGCAACATCATCTTTACACTCCTCCCTTCTGGCAGATGCTATTGCAGTCTGATCCACTAGACTGCGTAATAGCTTTTTTCCCCACAAGCCATCAGATTTTTGAACACACTGCCTATATATACTTTATGTGCCTTATTTGTTCAAACTGTAAAACCCAGAGGCACGTCGTCTCATCTCTCTATGCGCTAGTACATAGAGAGTCCAACATTACCACCACTGACTTCCAGAGAAAGGCCCTGTACTTGGGAACCAGAAGTTGCTCTAGATAAAAGCAACTGCTAAATGCTTTAAATGCAAATAGTTTTATGGGCATAAAAATCATTTGTTAAGCACTATGGCCTTCACAGCTTTCAGATCTACTATGTGAGAACTGTAACTCACTACAAATCAAATTGTCATTACTGAGTTATCCATTGATTTAAAATCAAATTTCATTAACTTAACTTTAACTTACTGTCCTGTAGCATATGCATGAAGTAAATCAAAACATCAACTCTCTGTGAAAAATGTTAAGATGGTAAGACAGATAAGATACAACGAGAACAGCAAGCTTCTAGGCTGTAATGTTAAGTGTCTTATTTTATATACTGTTTTTCTATTTCTAACTCGGAATACGTTATTTTCAGCATACAAAACATTCCTGAAACACCAAGGCAATATACCATTGACAACAATTTACATGCATTTTGGAGACTTTCCTTACAAGTCAAAGTAATACAATAGCAGCCAGTGGTTTCTGGGCACATGGCACGTGTATTTATAATTGCAGTGTGGTATCTAGTATCTGGAGTAAGTGGTATTTGGTATTTAGATCCAAAAATATGAAATTAAAAACAGTACATTAAGCAAGAGAAATAAACAAACAAAAATAAATCCCTTCAACAACAGATCACTTCTGCCTGGTGGACTTCTGAGCTGCAGGGTTCTTTGTTCTACTGTTGACATGAAGGGACATGGCAGGCTTATTCACACTTTCTGTCATGATCTTTCAAGACAAGGGAGCGTTAACTTTCTGGTAGATTGCCATTTAACTGATGTTTAGATTCATTCTTTTTTCTTAATTGCATATTTTAAGTGCCCAAAAGAGTCCATTCAATTAGTGCTTAACTTGAAATAAATAATCTTTGCTATTCTACACTTATTTAAACTTGATTTAGGCAGAAAAAAGTGACCTCCTGTACATAACCCAGCTGAGAGCTTGTAATGAGCACAGCAGACCTTCTCATTAATTACAATAGGTATCTTTTCCACAGCATGAGCATAAGATATTTAAGCTTAAAGCAGGGGTATTCAATTCTGGTGCTGGAGGACCAGTATCCTGCAGGTTTTCCATCCTACTGGATTTCAGAACATTCACACTTGGTCTCAGGTAGATAACCACCAGAAGAGACTTGAAGAGTCCTCCAAGACTGGATCTGAATATCCCTGTCTTAGAGATAGCGGTTAGAGAAATGCTAGGGTTAGGACTAAGGTTAAAGCTTTATTTAATGTTAGAAATAAGGGAGTTAAACTTAGGGCTTTAATAATAAAGTCTGAGTTCCTGTATCTAATAAAACATCTCATATAAAGACATATTAAATAAGCAAAATATTTACAGTCCAACTACACAGGATTACACTGAGAATAAAACAGCAACATTCAAATGTATATTTTATAATTTATACATACATTACCATGAGGACATTTAAATTATATTACCATTAATATATTTTTCTCAATTACATAATTTACTGGGGGAAAATAATCCAAGCCCTTTTTAGCTTCTTATTCCATCTCAGAATATACATCCAATTCACAATCGTGTGGCTTCCCACACGAAGCTTCAAACGTCATTAATTACATAATCGGCAAAAGACAATACAAGCTCTGACACAGAGCTTCAGTGAACATAGCCCTGACTACTCGTTACGTGCTTCAAAGCCTTGACATGTGACTTAACATCACTAGTAAGTACCCAGTCTTTTGTTTGTTTGTTTGGTTCTGAAGGATGAAGGGCTTTGTGAAATCGGGGGTCCAGAGTACCAACGCTGATGTTAACGCTTCTTTGAGTGCCTGGAATGCTCGCTCCGGGTCCTCATCCCAGCATCCTTTCCGGATCATATTAAGTATGTATCCCATGATTACTCTAAAGCCTATATCTTCACAGATAAACATCCAAACAAAACCGAACTTAGTAGACTTCATGTACAGTCCGAGCTTTGGATACCAGCCAAACTGGGTGCAATCTGATCAATAGGGGTCGCTATAAGTGAACCATGTTAGTATTTCAAGAACCGCTCAAGATAAAAATCTGAAATCTGGTAGACTTCAACTATCTGCAATCCTGAGTCAATTCCTAAAATATGGCTATGATTGCTTAAAGGGCATGTGGCCTATTAAATGACTATACATTGCCATAGGTTTCATGTGGTACAGCCTACACTGTACAAGTAGAAACCCTTTGCACTGCTGATGTGGAATGGTCCTCTGACCACACATATCAAAAATGACATATCCAACAAGATGGGGTGCTACAATATGTTCATTTACGTTTTAGCTCATATCTCTGGAACCATATGGAACAACAACGCCTTGGACGCCGTCTGTACCGGTGGCACTTGCCACAACAGTCTGATAAAACATTTGCAACATCTTAGTTCACACATTAAAAGACCTGAGCTTTCTCAAGAAATGAAGCCTGCTAGGACTCTTCATGTAGACAGCCTTTGTGTTGTACTTTTAGTCCAGTTTATTGTCTATGTGAACTCCCAGATTTATAGTTCTCTACAACCTCCACCACCTCCCCCTGGATGAAAATGTTCAACTCAGACTTGGTTACTAAAGTCCACCACTATTTCCTTGGTCTTTGTCACATTTAAGAGCAGGTGGTTGTTTCCACACCACTCCACAAAAAAATCCAACTGTTGCCAGTTCTCCGTTTCTCACCACCACTGACATACCCCACTAATGCAGACTGAGAAATAATCAATTGACAATTACAAGACACTGTTGATTACTGAACTTTGATACAAGCAATTTGCACAACCAAACCTCAAACTTAATTTTGTTCAAACTGACTGAGGGGCCAGTCTCATGTTTTGATCTTTGTTGACTGGCTATGTTGTACTGACTGCTTTTAGCCAAGGGTCAGCAAAAAATCATATTGCAATAATGTCAAAACTCTGCTCTTGTCACAGGGTATGTCGGTATGACAAAAGGCAAGGTATAGTTGCAAGCCATTTTATTCAGAACTTCAAACAAAACCAGCATGAGGGCTACAAACAAAACAGAACTCGTCTTTTAAATCTTGAAACCACAAATAACACACCAACATGAGGAGGGTAGTATGAGGGTGGACCAACAGGAAACAATGGGATAAACCGGGCCTAAATAGGAAAACATAACAAGGAACGACATTAATCAAACAGGGGAAAACCAATGGGGAAGCAAACTGGAAAATGAGCATGATTAACTAATGAAGGGAAAACCAATAGAAACTAGGGGCAGGACCGAAACAGGCAAGAACCAGGTGGAACAACTAATACACGATGATCATCCAATAAGACACAAAGGGTAGGTGGACAACGGACTTGACAGACAGGGAGCACGAGACCAAACTGAACACACTGAACAAACAGAAATGGCGGCATCTGCTGGCCGCTTAGTAAAAGTCTAGGGGGCTGGTATGGTCAAAGGCCAGGGGGACCATGACAGCTCTACTCACAGTGCATACTGAATTGCTGTCCTGTAGTGCAACAAGATTCAAGACTTGCTAAACAAATGGCTACATGATTCTACAGTTAAAGACAGTAGCCCATATTATATTCTGATTGAGGATGCTAGTCTCTGTTCAACAGTATCAAATCTATCAAGGGATTTTAATTATAGAGATAGTTTGTAAACTGCAATAAATTTGATACTTGTCTAAATTAGATTATAATGCCAAATTGGTAAAGGTACCACTGAGGTACTCATGAGCAAGGTACTGTCCCCAAGCACTGCTCCCTGGATGCAGCTGCCCCTTGCTCCTTCATGAATGGGTCAAATGCAGAGGTCTCATTTCATGCAATATATCATTATATACAGTACTGTGCAAACGTTTTAGGCAGGTGTGAATCAATCAAGTGTTAATCATTTATTTTCATCAATCAACAAAATGCAGTGAATGAACAAAAGAGAAATCTAAATCAAATCAATATTTGGTGTGACCACCCTTTGCCTTCAAAACAGTATCAATTCTTCTAGGTACACTTGCACACAGTTTTTGAAGGAACTCGGCTGGTATGTTGTTCCAAACATCTTGGAGAACTAACCACAGATCTTCTGTGGATATAGGCTTCCGCACATCCTTCTGTCTCTTCATGTAATCCTAGACACACTCGATGATGTTGAGATCAGGGCTCTGTGGGGGCCATACCATCACTTCCAGGACTTCTTGTTCTTCTTTACGCTGAAGATACTTCTTAATGACTTTGGCTGTATGTTTGGGGTCATTGTCCTGCTGCAGAATAAATTTGGGGCCAATCATACGCCTCCCTGATGGTATTGCATGATGGATAAGTATCTGCCTGTATTTCTCAGCATTGAGAACACCATTAATCCTGACCAAATCTCCAACTCCATTTGCAGAAATGCAGCCCCAAACGTTCAAGGAACCTCCACCATGCTTCACTGTTGCCTGCAGACACTCATTATTGTACCGCTCTCCAGCCCTTCGAAGAACAAACTGTCTTCTGCTACAGCCAAATATTTCAAATTTTGACTCATCAGTCCAGAGCACCTGCTGCCATTTTTCTGCACCCCAGTTCCTATGTTTTCGTGCATACTTGAGTCCCTTGGCCTTGTTTCCATGTCGGAGGTATGGCTTTTTGGCTGCAACTCTTCCATGTAGACCACTTCTGGGCAGACTTCTCCTGACAGTAGATGGGTGTACCTGGGTCCCACTGGTTTCTGCCAGTTCTGAGCTGATGGCACTGCTGGACATCTGATTTCGAAGGGTAATAAGCTTGTTGTGTCTTTCATCTACTGCACTAAGTTTCCTTGGCCGACCATTGCGTCTACGATCCTCAACGTTGCCCGTTTCTTTGAGCTTCTTCAAAAGAGCTTGAACAGCACATCTTGAAACCTTGGGAGAGACCTTGTTGATGCAGCACCTTGTGTCTTGTTGCTGTGCCCAGTCTTGCCATGACATGAAACTGTCTTCCACAACCTCACCTTGGTAGCAGAGTGTGGCTGTTCCTCACCCAGTTTTAAGCCTCCTACACAGCTATTTCTGTTTCAGTTAATGACTGTGTTTCAACCTACGTGTGACATTGATGATCATTAGCACCGGTTTGGTATAATTGGTTGATCAAACACCTGACTATAATCCTACAAAATCCCTGACTTTGTGCAAGTGTACCTATAAGAATTGATGCTGGTTTGAAGACAAACGGTAGTAACACCAAATATTGATTTGATTTAGATTTTTCTTTTGTTCGCTCACTTTGCATGTTGTAAATTGATAAAAATAAACAATCATTATTTATATTTCTGAAAGCATTCTTTGTTTACAGCATTTTTTCACAACTGCCTAAAACTTGTGCACAGTACTGTTTATAAATAATCTATTAAATATATTAAAAGAATATAAGGACTTATTCAATTTGCATACATTTATATGCATGCTTCCATGCCCAGATATACATTTTCATAAATCACTGATAGTGGATGACTAATACATACTCTGGTATGTAAATGATAATGCCCATGTAGGATGGCTGACAGGATTTCACTGAATGACTAAATTCTTTGACTATTTTAAGGAAAAGACATTTTTTACTTGCTTACAGTGAATTATTAGCCTTTGCCCTGAAGTGCTAAAGCTTACACACAGGACCAAAGCGTTATGACAGGTATAATTAAAAAATATGATGATACTAAGATACTTATATTATTGGGCTTCAGGGTAAATGATTAAATGGGTCAGATGGACACAAATGGCTGCATGTATTCTGTTTCTTATGCAGCTTTTCCTTTAAACTGTTTTAGACTGACATAATTTTGGCAAAAAGGAAAATATGCCAAATCAATCACACCATATTGCTTTCATCTCAGTTTAGCACTTTAATGTATTGTGTTTTTTGAGTGGAAACCTATTAAAGCCTATTAGTAGAATATTATTACCTATTAGAGTCTACACCAATATTTTTCTAGAGTCTAGTCCAATATTATTATAGTCCAGTATTATTCAAAATTTAAGCACAGTGATGAACTCACACCAACTGAAAAATGTAATTTTTTGGCTCATGGATTTAAAAATGAAATAGTAAATGCAAATCTATCAATTTTAGGGGTCAAAGCACAAAGGCCCTCATTTATCAATACGAGCGTAGACTTGGGTGTAAAAAATCACCGTACAAGTTCCATGTGTGATTAATGAAACAGGTGTACCTGTGCCAATCCCTGCGTATGCACATTTCCGCGCTGATTATGTACGCATAATCATCCATTGATGGCAGCTTCAGACACCCGTGCGTACAATCTATCGCACCAATCACACCAGGAAACCCAGCAATATCATAAAATTCTCTGATCGTAACATTTTGCTGAGGAAATATAATGACATAAAATATGAAAAAATAATGTTCTGCAATAACGTAACTTTGCACATGGAACATTTATAATTACTGCAGTCTGTAATCTTACAATTAGATAAGTCGATAAAGAAAGTTCATTATTCATATATAACCCACAATAAACATCACCTGAAACATTAATGCTTAACATAATTTAAGGCCAACTGTGCTGTAATTAATTCTCTGACACAGCTTGATTTCCTCTGCTGCAGCACGAGTCTGCACTGACAGGAAAGTGCTAACACGATCTGAGAGCTGGCGTGGATTTTAGCGTATCCTACGCTCACGTTTGAGGGCCAAAGTGCTGGAACCCTATTGTTTTCATTCCGATATTTTCTTTTCTTTTTCTTTTAATAAGTATCATTATTCTTCCCTACGCAAAAGTCCGACCACAGCCTAAACCGTTATAGCTAACTCAGGATTGAGACCAAAAATGGCACATTCCCCTCTATAGGTGGCGCTATTACAAACCAATATATGTTTTATTTTGAATTTGAGTTTTTACAAAATGGCGGGAAATTCTGGCAGGTGAAAATGGGCGTATATTGGCGCCACCTATAGGCGGACATGTGTCATTTTTGGTCTCTGAGGTCTAACATGCAATCCTGATCAGTCTGCCACAGAATTTCTCTATAACGCACGGTTTAGGCAGTGATCAGACTTTTGTGCAGTAATAAAATTTTAAAAATTAATTTTGGAAAAATCTGAACGAAAACAATATGGGTCCAGCCAGGGCCGGCCCAAGCCTTCAGGGGGCCCTAAGCAGAATTTTATTTGGGGGCCCCTCTGTGCCACCAATATGACTAATTATTGTCAATCCTTTATTATTCGCACACTATAAATCTAACACACCCAATATAAATTTTATTTTTTTGTAGCTGTGTTGCTTACATCATACCAATGTTTTTACCCTTGCTATGATCTTTAATTGTAACAGTAGCAAACCCACAGGAGTAGTCAGGTGTTAATTTGCACTTTAACATTCAAAGTCTTGCAGTACCAGTTGGCATACTTAATGTGGTGTACTGAAAAGTGGCAAAATAAACTAGTAGACAATGCTCTTGTATGGCTGTCATACTCCAACTGTGCATGCATCCTGCAGCAGCCAGTTAAAATAATATTGCGTTGTTTTTTTTAATTGAATAATGGATTTCATTACCAATATGATATCAACTGAAATATTAAACATATATGAATTAAAAAAATAAAAATAAAAAAATGATGTAATTTCATGTACTGTTGGGGGCCCCCTGGTGGCCACGGGGCCCTAAGCAGCCGCTTAGTTCGCTTATGCCTTGGGCCGGCTCTGGGTCCAGCACTTTGTGCTTGTACCCCTAATAAAGAAAAAAATATAATCCACACGAAAACATTAGGGATCCAGCACTTCATGCTTGGACCTCTAATAAGGCATTTTTTGTCTCAAACGTGCACACTTCTTATAATGTATTAACACATATCTGCCACATTGTTGTATTATGTGAATTAATTTAATCCATTTTTCTAGATTCCTTTCCTGGGCTAAGTAAAGAAATACCTCACCGTTATGATAACATCATGCGTGCAACAGATCACTTTGGCATGACAGATGTCTCTGCTGTCACCATCTGCCTCCACTAGAACAGCACAAACATTGTGGGTGGGCATGAGAGGGAAAAAGAGTGAGAATTAAGGACATCATTTAGCCTGTCCGCCCACAGGAAGGTTTACACTGTGGGTTGAAGTGTAGGTGTCAGAGAGTGAGAGAGAGAGAGAGAGAGAGAGCGCATTCTAAAAGGCACACAGACACACTCTTCTTCAGCAGAGACAGAATTAGGCCTATAATTAAACCCTCTCTTGTGTGGATGTAGAGGTGTGGCTGCATAAGACTACAAGCACAAATAGTGAGACAACCTGCTGTGATCAAACAGTAATGGACAGTAATGACCAATATTATTCACACAAAATTCTTCATTATATACTTAATCATACTTAATGGAAATTTATGGAAACTGGTATAAACTGGACTTAAGGCTGTAATGAAGGAGAAATAAAAATAAATGCTAAAAGTAAAAGAGACTGAATTTGGCTATAGCTGTCAAGGGGCCAAATGACATGTTTTGAGGTAATTATTACAAAAAAAATGTGTGGTATAATATTAGCTTGTAGTTGAAACTGCAGCCTGGCTCAGCAAACAGCTTCACAATTGGATCTTATTAATATGCATTACAACCTGTTGCCATGACATACAGTGATATCCCTGTAAACCATTTATTTAATATAAATGCTTTCGTGCAAGGACAGGAAACTATTAATTTGAAACAGAAAGATAGAAAATTATCATGGGTTTGTGGTCATCCAGCCCAATTTCTGAGAAGCACAAAACATGTCAAAACCATAAAACTCCCATCAAGTCTGAGCAAAACTCAAACTGCAGTTCAATGTTCTGATAATCAATGCACATTTTGTACATAAACACTGATCTTGGGGATTTCTCCCCCTGTGGTTTATTGATAAGGTTATAGATAATGGGAGAGATGGCGCCTGGTGTGAGAGGAGCTGACAGCAGAGAGAAACAGGTCACTACTCCACATCCATATCTAGTAAGGTCAGGGCAGATGTCTGCTTACTAAGACAGTGAATAAGATTTAATAATAGCAGGGAGTGAATACTGGGAGACACAGTCACAAGTAAGTGATGACAGCATTGCCTGTCTGTCTATTTCAATACACTACTGCCACTTGGTGGCTTCTAGTGGAAATCAGCATAAATAATTGCAGCAAGACTTGCAAGCTGGTTGCTAGGATTTTGCTAGATAGTTGCTAGGGTCTTGTGGGTCAAGGTGGTGGGTTATAAGGCTGATGTTGAATGCCAAGTCTTGTGGCTGTGATATGAAAACTGGTTGAGTAAAAAGATTTTGACTAATTTGCATTGACGTGAACAGGGAAAGAACAAGGGATGATAAAAGTGAGAAAAACATGAGTGCAGGTCAAGCCGGTGGTCATGACGTCATGAGTGATAAGGGCTTATGTTGAATATCAAGTTTTGTGGCAGTGTCATGAAAACTGGCCAAGTAGGAAGACTTTCACTAAAATCAATTAAAGTGAATGTGGAGAGAACAAGGAATGGTAAAAGACGAGTCTGGGTCAAGTCGCTGGTCATGAGGTGTTGGGTGATAAGGACTGATATTGAATATCAAGTCTTGTAGCTATGACATGAAAACTGAGAAAGAAGACTCTGACTAAAATGCATTGAAGTGAATGGGAATGAATGAGCGATGATAAAGTGAGAAAAAGATGAGTGCGGGTCTAGTTGGTGGTCATGAGGTGTTGAGTGATAAGGGCTTTCTGAGAAGATATAGGCTTTAGAGTAATTATAGGGCACGCCTAAAATATGAAATGCTGCATAACTTTGTAACCCTTTGTGTTATCGAAATTCTGTACACAACTTTTTGCCTAGGCAAAGCCTAGATGGAGTATGTCGAGTTTCGCAATAATCAGACAAATGGTGTCGTCGCAGTTCATTTTAGTTTGAATTTGAGTTTTTACAAAATAAAGGGAAACTTGGCTGGTGGAAATGGGTCATATCCATTAGATTCAGACACTTCCAGGGAATCAGGGGCAAAAATAATTTCAAATTTATTCTACACAGTTCAGGAGATACAACCTAAAATGTAAATTAGTTTGTAATAGCACCACCTATTTGGTCTCTGATGTCCAATCCTGTTCAGTCCACCAAAGGGTTTCGTTTTAACGTGTACGGTTTAGGCTGTAGTTGGACTGTTGCTTAGGGAAGAAAACTCATTAGAATAAGAAATTCATTTAGTTTATACTGTCCAGTTTTGGACATGTGAGATTCCTGCAGTAAGACAATTGTCTGCCTGTAATGTTGTTAGATATTCTAACATTTTATGTGTTTTTGCCAGAGATGGGGTTTCGAGTCGCATTTAAGTTGCAAAAACAATAACTCAAAGCTTGATATTAGACTCAGTCTCAAAAGACTTAAGACTTAACTTGGACTGAAGATTTGGGACTCGGGAATCATGTAGTTATTATTTCTTATCTTAATGTAGTTTATTTATTTCAGTTTTTCCAAAGTACTGACGTTAGAGAAACTGATGGCGAGCTGAATATAACAGAGGTTTCACGGGGTGCATTACTGAAGCGTTGTTTCGTATATACTGCGATCACTATAATCAATGGAACTGGTTACAACTGACACCACAGCGGAGCCTAAGTACCAAGTACAAACTGTAGGGAACGGTTCTTTTTACCTGACCCTTTGGGACAGGTAAAAAGAAAATGGACATAAAGTGCCCCTCGGACAGGATGTGCTTCATAATCAGTACCTCAGATCAGTACCTGTTTCATCAATCAGCCATTTCAGACAAGAGCTTCACAAGGTCAAAAGACACACCCCTCCCTTATGTGCTTCACACTAGACCATTGGTGGGACTAAAGGAATTTACTTGGAGGGCTGTTATCTTCCCCATCCCCACACAATACTTCCCTTGTCTTTCCATTAACCGAATATGCAGCTCTGGTCAGAAGTTTACAGACACTCATCAAGGGTATGACTGTCACATTCATTTTAAGCTTTTAATGATTTATTTGAACCGTTCTTTTTCCATGGCAGAATGTTTACATGACACACAACTTCAATGATTTTTTAAAACATGAATTGGGTGCACAAGATTGAATTGTCTATAATCAACACAGGGTCAAAATTATACATAAAAATCATTTAAGTTGTGTGTCATGTAGACATTCTGCCATGGAAATAGAACAGTTCAAATAAATCATTAAAAGCTTAAAATGAATATGACAGTCATACCCTTGATGAGTGTATGTAAACCTCTGACCACAACTGTTTGTGCTATGGGTGAATTAGAGTGTAGCAAATTAATCCTGTTTTGTAGTATTTGTTTAAACCTGACATCATATGATGTTATGACTATATGATCCTGGAAACAACATGCAATAAGGACCAGTGTATAAGAACTTAGAAAACCCAAGAGCCTGTACTATCGGTAAAGCCCTGAGCAGCTAACTGTAGAGTTGGCAGAATTTTCTTAAAAATCCCTGGAAAGTTGTAAAAGTTACAAATTTGATATGAACTGTGAATCCAGAATGGGTAAAGATGAGAAGGAATATTGGACTGTCCCACTATGGGCGGAACCCATATGCATGAACTTGCTCAATAAGTTCAGACACCTTTGGGACTCTCTTGGTAAAGCTCACTTCCTGACGCCAGGCCAGCCTTACTGTGTGAAGCCAGCTTCCCTGCGGGGAAAGGTCTGGAAAAGGCTTGACCTGCAAGACGAGTACAGAAGTTAGCCTGTCCATAAACCTTCTCCAGCTTCAACACAGCACCTCTAATTCCCTGACTGACTCTTCATCATGCTCATTCCAAGTAACAGCTTTCTTTCATTTTGACAATTAATAGCTAAGTACCGTACAAAGCCTTAGGTTCTTTAGCTTCTTGCTCACTGCACTGTAGAAAAAGGGGGTTCCATATTGGTTCCTTATATCAGGTTAAAACGAAGGTTTCATCTCAATCCATAGCTCCAGCCTGTCAATAAGACATCCTGTCTGTCTCAGATGTAGTATTTGTAGTGTTGCGTGTTTAGCAGCTCTGGCAGTGTGCACACATACAGACCATCTCAAAAAAAAATTATAGCATCGTGAAAAAGTTCAATATTTTTTGTCACTCATTTCAGAAAGTGAAACTCATATGTAGATTCATAGACACATAGATGAAATATTTCAAGCCTTTATTTCTTGTAATGTTGATGATTATGGCTTACAGATAATGAAAACCCAACAGTGTCTCAGAAAATTAAAATATTGTGAAAAAGTTCGATATTGGAAAGTCATGGTGTCACACCATAATCAGCTAATTAACTCAAAACACCTGCAATGGTTTCCTGAGCATTTAATTGGTCTCTCAGTCTGGATCAGTAGGCTACACAATCATGGGGAAGACTGCTGACTTGAGAGATGTCTAGAAGACAGTCATTGACACCCTCCACAAGGAGGGTAAGCCATAAAAGGTCATTGCTAAAGAAGCTGGTTGTTCACAGAGTGCTGTATCCGAGCATGTTCATATAAAGTTGAGTGGAAGGAAAAAGTGTGGTAGAAAAAGGTCACCAGCAACAGGGATACTGCAGGATTGTCAAGCAAAATCCATTCAAGAATTTGGGGGAGCCTCACAAGGAGTGGACTGAGGCTGGAGTCAGCGCATCAAGACCCACTACGCACAGATGAATCCTAGACATGGGCTACAAATGGTTTGTCGGTTTGTCACAGCTTGGGAGAAGATCCTTGTCTTGACTGAAAATTGTATTATATTACAGTGCAAAGTAATTTAGTCATTATTTCAGCACATTCTGATTATGTCATTACATTTTCATTTTAAACTAATGATATAAACACAATGCAGGACTGTTTTGATTTAAAGAAAAAAGTTTTCAGTGCAGTGCAGTACATTATACAACAAATACTGTATATCTATTTTTAATTTGAAATAAACAGGAAACATGACATCGGTTATGTAACCAGCATTCATTACAGAGGGAAATCAAGATCAATTTGTTTTCTGTTAATTAGCAATTGTTACCTTCCTACTTATTGCAAGGCATGTTCGCCTGAGCAGAAACTGCAATGGACTCCACCGGTCAGGTCTGAAATGCTTCCTGATTTTATCAATCTTTGGAGAAAAACTGTCTCATGGTCTACATTGTGCATGGCCTGCTTCAACATGACAGACACGGGCAGACTGTCATAGTAATGCAGTGGTGTCTCCTTCTGACTGAGTTTGTATCCAAATCCTGCAAAGCTGACTTCATCACATAAGTAGGTTGCCAGGTTGATAGCAGTGACCCCTAAAGTAGGGATATTCTAGATTTAAAAAAAACAAACAAACAAAGGAAAAACAACAAACAGAATTTGGTTATAAAAAGAACACACAAAAAGAAACAATTATTACCAACACCAAAAGGATTAACAGTTAAGGACAAAAATAATTCATATACAGGAGTGAATTATGTATTGTCACCCCTTTTGTTTGTTGCTTTACAGCCTCTTTCGGATAGACCTGTAATTACCAGATCAGAATCACCAGAATACAAGATTTACTTACTATGTAAAAGTAGCTCTTGTTTTTCATAGGATCCTTTTCAAGCACTCACAGTTTATTTGTACCTGCCTACCAACTAAACAAATGAAGCAGTGGCAGTGTAATGGTTGGATATCCCTTGATATCAAGCTCTTCCCTCTCCTCCTCAGGCATTTCTGCTGCTCTATCTACTAACATTCTGTCATGGCACGGACGAACCTAGGAGCAGAGGACGCACTTAACGGGGTGAAACACAAGATTTTATTGGAGGAAGCAGGTGGGAGAACAGAATGGGAATAATTCGGGGAAAAAAACAGGAGGAACGGGGCGACACAAAACCAGGGAAAACGTAGACAAAAACCCAGGGCAAACAGGAACAAAGTAACAAACTAAAGGTGGGACTCGTGCTCCCAGTACTAGGCGAGGATTAACAGGGAAATTCTCTGTGGAGAAACAGAAAGAGCGATATCCTGACGCTCTAAGACTCACGAGGCAAAACAAAAGCGATCCAGACAGGCGAAACAAAAGCAACACGGCAGCCTGATCGGAGAGGGGATTACTGGGAGACACGAGCCTGGGGGAAAACACAGGAAAACAAGGTGAACGCCATGGAAACAAAACGGGGAAAAAACATAAATAATATCCAACGAGAAATGGTGAACGGGGCAGGAACAATGATACGGGAAACAAACATGACAAACGAGATAAATTCACACGCATTTCATGAGGGTGACAGACACGGGGAAGACTCAGGCCGACTGGTTTAAATAAGACGGGACAAAGTAACTAATGAGTGTGCAGGACTGCGCAGACTGCGAGAAGAAATGGTATGCACTGCCATCACATTCGAGGGCTGAGATTGCAGCCAGAAATGAGCAATCAATGCAACAGGTAGGAATTAAATTGCCTGATTTAATTTGAAAAATATAATACAAAATACAAAATAATGTCCACAGGCTATAGTGATATGAAGCAGTTTACATGTAGTGTATGCTTGGCATATTCTAACATTCTATTAGTAAAAACACTGTCCCCCAGCAAGTGACATCCAGCTGGTGCATCCCTCTCAAAAAGATGCCTCAAACCGCTCTCCATTAATATGCAAGAATCGTGTGTTGATTTTGGCCATTTCACAAGTGTTCAGTATGGTATAACGTGCATCAAATACAATTTGGGTGTTTCTTCAGTGAACCTTTTTACGATTGACCATAAGATCTTCATCCTAAGATGCCACAATTATTTTAATATGCTTCCCATCGATGGCACCGATCACACCAGGCATATCTGCAATCTCCATAAAGTTGCCTTTGATCGTTTGTTGCTGGCGATTGTCTAAAGGGAACCCAATAAACTGACAAATTATATGGGGTCTAGAGAGTGCGTTGATGGTTTGATGAACAGAACAGCTGACTGATAGTTGTGATAGCCCCAAATAGTCTGTGTTTCCCCCGTAGCCAAATCCCGGAGGGTTGCCAAACACTTTAACTCCGGAGTAATCGGGTTGTTTCGGTTGGTTTGGGACGTTATTGCATTCCTCACTCACTCAACTACACCTTGGATTCCTTCACGATCCAGCAATAACTTTTTAATAATACTGTGTCATTGCCAGTGTATGTGCATTGGCAGTGTGTCTGCATCCAGGTCCAGGCCTTTATCCACTAAAACAATGGGTTTCAATGAGTGTACATTCTACAGTGTTCATTGCTATTACATGTCAATTCTGAGTGTTTATCAGTTCAAAAGATTATACCTTGTCACAGCCCCCCTGGACTTTGGCCAGACAGTACCCCCATGACTTCTGCAGAGCGGCCAGGAGATGCCGCCATTTAGTTGGTTTTGTTATATTTGGTTCTGTCTCGTGTCCCCTGTCAGTCTAGTCCTTGCCCCACCTTCCCATTGTGTCTTATTGGTTGATCAGTGTTCGTTAGTTATTTCACCTGTGTTGCTTATCTTTCAGTCCAGCCCCTAGATTCTATAGGTTACTAGTTTGATTTCCCATTGGTTTTCACTTTTTTAATTAATCCTGTTCTTCGTTTCTGTTCTCCTATATAGGTTTGGTTTTTCCCTTTATTTCCTGTCGGTCCACCCTCACCATACCCCCCATGTCGGCGTGCTACATTTCGTTTTGAAAGGAAAGAGTTTTTGTTTGTGGCCCTCGTGCCCATTTCATGTTGTTTTTTCAATCAAAAAAAAAGGCTTGCAAGAAGTACCATGCCTCGTATCATGCCTCATGGGACCGTGACAGACCTAAACTTCTCATCATATAGTTTGAATAATTATCGCTACACACGCCTGTTTGCAGTATTTATTTAATATAATATACTGTAAGTAGGCTGAAGTCAACAGATATCAAGATATTTTTGTGTATACACAATGTTTTATTTGGGATATTTTTCATTTGGTTGCAATGGAGGTACTGGTGAAAATCTGCACTAGGGATGCACCAATCCAACTTTTTCAGTTCCGATACCGATACTTGGGCTTTGGGTATCAGCTGATCCCAAGTACCAATCTAATACCTTTCTTTTTTTTTTTACCTTTACAGACCTAAGAGAATTTGGGGCGTTTGTCTATACCTTTGTTTTAGGCTTATTATAGTGTTATACATGCCTTAAGTTATGTTTAGGACATAAAGACAGTATCCGTTTTATGAGAGTATTTATTATGTAGAGACATTCTATGGCTTAGCATTATGAAGAAAAATAAGGTTCGTGCCAGACGGAAACACTTCTTTATTCATTTAGAATGCATCTGGATATAGAATAAAATTATCTGATAACAAATAATGCATCTTTCTATAGTTTTTACTCTCTGACACTATAGAATGTAAAACAATGTTTTTTCTGATTAGTTGATTCTTTTTGGCCGGCACCTCATTTTAGACTCATTTGTGACATCATGACTTTCCACTGAGAGTCATTAGGTATGATGGCCTTCCATGCAATAATGCGCCAAACTCATGTCTTGGAATAAACAATGAAAACATCAAGTAAACAGCTGCACTGAGAGTAGCACGCTGGTTGCTTTTGTAGTTTATTGGCCGTGAAATTATTGCGGCAAGCGAGCCAACTGCCTCTGTTCCAAAGTGGATGCAGTGTATTAAAGCCAGATCCAATTAACAGCACATTACTTGGAAATACGCCATTAAATTGGCTACTAGTATCAAAAACTCACATTTGTTTACTCCAACTCAGACTACTCCAAATGCTGGAAGGTACCATCAGGTTGCTCTGCTGGTCTACGATTACATATTTTGACTGCTTTGTCTCTCTTAGAGTTGTAGTCAACACCGCCTAAACCGAGACCAAGTCCTGAGCGAGACCAGTGTGTGTCTAGACCAAGATGAGACGAAGACTCTGAAGGACCAAGAACGAACCAATGCACGTTTTATCCCACGTCAAATAAGTTGAACATGCTGAAATGCTGAATAAAGCAAACAACATACACTAACCCACATGAAACACATTTATCCAATATCTCTCCTACATATCTATAATAAGGAAATCACTTCACTGGAAGCAGTTATCCAAACTCACAACATCATATGCTAAACTCAACAAACAGTAGTAGAACACTTCTCAAGACCAAACTCACCCCAGAGATAAGGGGTAGTTGCTAAACACCACACAACATGGCCTGAAACAACAAATAAATGGAAAATCTGTCTCTGTGTTGACTTATGCTCACCTTCTTCCAGCTTGAACTGAGCGTTTTAGCTTGGCTTCTTCCCTCTCAAAGTCAAAATCAAAGTCAATGTAAACTTTGTCATCTCAGCCATATACAAGTATTGAGAGACAAGACAACATGGCTTCAGTTTCACAGTGTACTAAGAAGGCACAACAAATATGCATATATAGATAAACTATAAAATATACACTCTGAATTAGATGTAGAAAAAGAAAAAGTGCAAATTTAGTTAAGTGAGGTATTCAATGATATGCGCAACTATTGCAGGGGCAGTTGGTGGTGTAACGGTAGGGTGTTTGCCCCGTGATCAGAAGGTCGCAGGTTCAAATCCAGGGTCGGTAAAGTTACCACTGAGGTACTCATGAGCAAGGTACTGTCCCCAAGCACTGCTCCCCGGGTGCTGCCCTTGTCAACTGGCCACTGCTCCTTCACAGATGGGTCAAATGCATTTCCTTGTGGTGCACTGTGTGCTGTGTGCACTGTGTTCACAATGACAAATAATCACTCACTTTCAAGTTGTGAAAAAGTTCAATTAAAGCCCTGGAATTGTCTTTTTGCATTAAATGTACATACGATCTGCAGCAGCTTAATATGAATATTTTAAACAGACAAACAATAAAATAATAAATGGTATTGCTATAAAGTCTAAGCTAGAAGAAGAAAGTGGAGATGTGGAATTTAGTTATATGGGGAGTTCAATAATAATATGTGCAAATATTGCAACAGCAGTCAAGTGGAGAAAACTTCAATCACAATATTGCAATGTACTTTTGCACATTAAATGTTCATAAAATCAGCAGCAGTTTGACATGAGTATATCGTACAGACAATCTATTAAAAATAAACAGCTCAGAAAAAAACTCTCAAAAATATTTAAGCCTGAGTGATCAATGCAGCCCTCCAAGTTTATATATAGAAGCATGTTTTTGAAACTGCAGAAAATGTAGATATGAATATAATAGAAGACATAAATCTAATTTGTGTATATATTTCAGATAAATGTGGAGTAAACATAGAAGTAAACATGCAATTGAATTATTGAAGTATTACCTGATCCCAGCCCCACCAATGCTGCATAGGTTTACGGTAGTGAAGCATGTCCAAGGCTGTCTCTCTGATGATTTCTGGATTCAGTATATGGACTCTGGATGTTTCGAGAGGAATGCTATCTGGCACTTTCTGCCAGAAAAACATCCTGTCCCAGAGAGACTGGAGAAAAAAATAAAATAAATAAATATATATATAAATATATGCACATTACAGTGAAAAGACATCTTACAAATATTACAGTATTTTCATATATAGTAAATTATAAATGTGAATACTAATGCATTTTCACTATATCTTTAAATGTGCCTAATGTTCTTCTGTCAGGAGCCTTCTCCTGTGGTACCTCATCTTCCAGACAGTCTTCCTTCAGTCACTGATGTAGCATATTCAACAACTTGCTTTATATAGGCCATAATTTAGGGTGTTTTCACACTTTCACACTCCATTTCAGCCCTCAAAGCGAAGATCACAGATCAGTTAGTCAGCATTTTTTACGTATATGTGAACACGCCAAACAAACCGAACTGAGATCACATCGGGAGGTGGTCTCATTCCAGTTCGCTTTAAGTCCGTGGCAGAGGTTCGTTTAACTTGCGCCTTATGAACACAAAGCACTCCTGGTTCATTTCAACAGTTTTTGTTCAAAGTGAAAACTACCCAGAATGCAAAGCAGGTCTGAGAGCTCCATAAGAATTAAGTATGAACAGAAAAAGGACTGAGGCCCCATCTGAGCTGAAGTGGACCAGAAAGAGAACTGCGTCCCCTTTCAAATGAACTCAGTGTGAACATAAAAAGAACTGAGTTCCCTTTCTGTTGGTCCACTTCTAGAGGACTGAGTTCGATTCCTTTGAAGAAGACTGTATCGTTATCTCCTATGTTTCAAGTCTTGTTTTTTATTTTTTGAAGCTACTTCTCTGTTTTTCTTTTATTTGGACGTGGCTCCTTTAAGAGTCAGTCCATGTGACCTTTAATGAGGAAGCAAGCTTACAGCACAGAGCGCTGCATGTTCAGTGTTTCAGAAGCCTTTTCAGTGATATTTGCAGACATCTTATGCCTGTTGTAGCATCGTGGGTACGTACTGAATGTTTTAAAACAATATCTACGATTGCAGATCAGTATTTTGAGACAGAGTTACATTTTAGGAAGCTGGTGGGTAAAAGCCTGTCACTTTCTATCTACCTCACTATAGTTAATGGACTTTTTGTTGTGGTAATGGTCTTTTTGTTCCTAGTTCAGTAAAAGTTTATATTAATACATTTACAATAAAAAAAATGTCTATTTTAAATTCAAGTAACAGTAAAAGAAATTCATTTCTTTTGAGAATCTGTACATTTAAAAGGCAAGCTTAGTGTTGACCGTGACTTTTGTACATTTCAGTTTCATCTTTCTTCGCAAACGTCAATAAACCTGTGGACGAAGAGTTAATGTCTTCAGAGTCTTGATGTCAAGAAAGAGTTTACCTGGCTGTCAAGTTATATACTGCACATATACCGAGGGCAGCACAAAGACTATATGTGAAAACACCTTTAAACAGGTGTCAGAGGCTCTTATCCAGAACAATATATTTCTGTCTTAGTGCGCCTTGTGTCTGTCATCTGTTTTTTATAGGTTGTATTTTAGTTTGTTTGTTTTTTTTTAATTAAGATAAAAATTAATGAAGCAATGGTTTCATTAAAAAAACACAAGAGTGTCTGAAACACAACCATATCGTGATATGCTTATCTTTATAAAAATGTCACAAATGGCTTGTAAAAGCTACTAAAAGAAAACATTAGATACTATTTAGCTTCGGCTTGCTACATTCATACCCTGAAGAAGCTTTCATCATTGTGGAAGACATCAATTATGGTAATTTAAAATCAGTCTTTCTGATATCCTCCCAGCATAAAATGCTAAAATGCTAAAAGTGTGATGCTGACCTCAAGGCATGTGACAAAGCAGTCCTTATCAAAGCTAGGGTGACCCTGTCCAAAGCCATCAAAACAGCAGAGCAGAACATACAAAATCACTTCACAGATACAAAAAATTAACACGTGGCAAGGAACCACAGCCCTCAATGACTACAAGAGTTCTCCAACACACTCTACTGTTGATACGGTTCTTGCGTCACAACGCGTCACTTCCTGCTTCTTGGTAGTGCCACGCCGGCGTCTCTGACTCCTTTTTCATATTGGCATTCATATTTTGCCAATTTTTTACTACGAACTTCTAAATCAAAGTGACTAACGACTTATTAGACACTGTTTGGCGCAACATTTTAAAAGTCTTCGCAAGGAATTGCCAAGCATATAGGGCTTCCACTGCACGACCGCGAAGCGTCTCAACGCTAATTTTTCTTTTCATATTTTTCCTTGCGCTAAGCGATTTAAGCCATATAATCAGCGGTTAAAACCTAAAACGTAGTTTAACTCTAACCACAGCAGAGACTGAGACGCAAAAACCGACAGCAACCTTTCAGCGAATCTGCTCAACAAATAACAATGTAAGTGATATCTGATTGTAAATAAGATGCCTAACAGTGATGATGTTTTTTGTAGCGAGTGCAGAATATTTAGCCTTAGTTCCTCAGACAGCAGAGATAGTTTAAATAGTGATAACTTTATCTGTAAAAGGTGTAAGATGGTAGAAGCTCTGATGGAGAAGATTATAGAACCAGACCTTACTTCCAGACGTTAGCACAGTCACCAGGTAGCCTGTTAGCTGCAGGTTTGCAGTCAGGGAGTGTGGGGGCTTAAGGTTTAGAGCTCACAGACCCAAAAACTCCGGCATTAGGCCTCACACAGCGATTCGGCGACAAAGGTGGAGAGCCCGAGCATCAGCAAAGGCTACTCCTGAGCACCACTCTCCATCTATCAGCTGG
This sequence comes from Distichodus sexfasciatus, assembly GCA_032718565.1. Taxonomy (NCBI): domain Eukaryota; kingdom Metazoa; phylum Chordata; class Actinopteri; order Characiformes; family Distichodontidae; genus Distichodus; species Distichodus sexfasciatus. The sequence continues at coordinate 50,187 of JAVGVS010000885.1, forward strand.
GACAGTTCGTGGTGTAACGGTAGGGTGTTTGCCCCATGATCAGAAGGTCACAGGTTCGAATCCAGGGCTGGTAAAGTTATGACTAAGGTACTCATGAGCAAGGTACCGTCCCCAAGCACTGCTCCTCGGGTGCTTGTTACCTGCCCACTGCTCCTTCACGGATGGATTAAATGCAGAGGTGCACTGTGTGCTGTGCTGTGACAAATAATCACTCACTTTATCAGTGTTTCAAAGAGGTTTGCCCAGCTCAGTGAAACACCCGCTGAGATGCCTGCTGAAAGGTGGTGATAGGTGATTCTAATCTATGGCATGAGAAAATAGCAAGACCCTTAGCGGCACCAGCACTCAAGTAAATTGTTTACCAGGAGCCAGAGCGCCAGACATCAGGGCCAATCTTAAGGTGCTGGCCAGTAATAGACTTAGATATTCTAAGATAGTCGTCCATGTCGGCACCAATGACGTCAAGCTTAGACAGTCTGAAGTAACCAAAAGTAATTTTAAGGTGTGTGAGCTAGCCAAAACAATGTCGCAGGCAGTAATTCTCTCTGGCCCCCTCCCAGCTAGTTGTAGCCCCGAGACCTACAGCAGGCTTTGGTCGCTGAAGTGCTGGCTGTCAAAGTGGTGCTCTGAAAATAGCATAGGCTTTGTAGATAACTGGTCCACTTTCGAGGGAAAGCCTGGTCTTTTGAGCCGGGATGGAATCCACCCCTTGTGGGAGGGTGCTGCCCATATTTCAACATAGCAGCTCTAGCCTTTATGCAGGTTCAGGTGTAGGCGGCCATTGACAAACCGGAGCCAAGACCAGGCCGCAGGCTGAAAAGCTAAACTGACTGCATGCGAGTTGCCTTGACTCGCCACCTAGGTACCACCATATTGACATTGTCTCTGTGCCCCGAACCAAAAATAGTTCACGTAAAATGCGAAAGCCGTCCTTTTCAAATATAATTTCTATTAAATTAGAGCAGCCAATGGAGAATATCTGCAGCACTAAGCTGAAAGTAGGACTACTAAATATTAGATCATTAACTACTAACGCACTTATTATTAGTGAAATGATTTCAGACCACGTACTAAATGTGCTCTGTTTAACTGAGACATGGGTAAGACCCAATGAGTATTTAGCCTTAAACGATGCAACGCCTCCAGGATATAGTTATGAGCATAAACCCTGACTCAGTGGTAAAGTGGAGGCGTTGCAACCATCTACAAAAGATCTCTTTCAATAACACAGAAGTCATGACCTAAACTTACATTTAACTCATTTGAACTATTATTCCTTAGAATTGCAGACATATCTGCAACATCTAGTTCTTCGTCACTCCCTCTCTTTGCGATTTACCGTCCACCAGGTCCTTATTCTGAATTCCTATCAGACCTGGTCATTTCAACCGAAAGAGCAATAATTGTGGGGCATTTTAATATTCATATGGATAATGAACAAGATCCTCTGACAGCAGCTTTTACTAATTTCCATGGGCATTGTTCAAAATATAATTGGGCCCACTCACAACTGCGGTCATACCCTTGATCATTTGGTCTTAATGTAGACAGTGTAACAGTACTGCCTCAGACCAGTATTATTTCTGACCACCATCTTATTACATTTGATTTTCACTTTAGTCAAAATACAAATACTACAACTCACTTCTGCACCAAGCGTACAATCACTTCAGATACAGTTAGTAACTTTATTGATAATCTCCCAGATCTGTCGTTCCTGACAGTAGAAATGTCTAATCTTGCTGAACTTGAGAGTAATATGTATTATCTAGCATTGACGCTTCGTTCCACCTTAGATAAAATTGCTCCATTAAAAATTAAAAAGATCAGAGAAAATAAAACATCCCCTTGGTATAATGAGCACCTACGTAGCCTAAAACAAGAGACACGTAAACTAGAACGTGAGTGGCGACAAACTCTATTAGTAGTGTTTGAATTAGCATGGAAAGATGCTATGGGAAGCTATAAAAAGGGTCTTAGAGCCGCAAAATCAGAATACCTATCATTGCTAATTGAAAATAACAAAAATAATCCTTGGTTTCTATTTAACATGGTATCCAAGCTGACTAATAGCCAGACTACTACTCAAACTGTACCAACATTGTTTTCAAGTGGCGAATTTTTGACGAAAAAATTTGTTTAATTAGACAGAATATTCTAAAATCTCAAGTAACTACAGTGGCTGGCATTGACAAGGCAAGTAGTAATACTGCAGCCATCTTATTTGAATCATTTACTCCAGTTGACCAGTCAGATCTAACGTCTTTAATCCTTTCCTCAAATTCATCTACTTGTATGTTAGACCCTGTTCCAACAACGTTACTCAAAGAGATGATTCCAGTAGTGATTAAACCTCTACTATCAATAGGTAACTCCTCTATTAGCATAGGTCATCTACCCAGATCTCTTAAATTAGCAGTGATTAAACCTTTGCTGAAGAAGCCTAATTTGGATCACCTGGTAATGTTAAACTATAGACCAATATCTAACCTCCCATTTATTTCCAAAATAATAGAAAAAGTTTTTGCCAGCCAACTAACCTCGTTTTTGCAGGAAACCCAGATTTATGAAATATTTCTGTCTGGATTTAGAGCAAACCACAGCACAGAGACTGCTCTGCTAAAGGTAGTGAATGATCTCTCTTCTTCTTTTTTGAGCTGTTCCCGAGCTGATCCCGAGATGACACTTGGCCGACTGAACCCTCACCAGGACTCTGAGGAGTTGTCTCGAGCTGATGCTTGACCACCTCAACCCTCCCAAACTGATGCTCACTAGAGGAGTGAATCTTCACTGGTCTCACGATTCAATTCGATTACGATTATCACATCAGCGATTCGATTCGATATCTCAATGCACCACGATGCATCACTATGCATGCCATCATTTTTTGTTAAAAATTACTTCACATTGCATGCAGATTGGGCATGGATCACAGATTGGGCAGCCATAGTTTCTACTGAATTTTTATGCCACAGCCAGAAAATCACTAAGCAATGTCACTATGATAGCACCCAGGGGTTTTCAACTGGTTCTGTCCCAGGGACCACCACTCAAACTAAGTGTTGGAGGGTGTATTTTTTATATTACTTTTAGATATTTGCATTATTCATTATTCATAAAGATCAAAGTCAAAGTAAACTTTATTGTCACCTCTGCTATATACTGTACAGATATACAGAGAGATGAGACAACGCGGCTCCAGTTTACACAGTGCAACAAGAAACAGGGAAGAAAGAACAAAAAGTATATAAATAGAATACAAAATATACATTTTAAACTAGAAATGGAGTATTAAATATAAACTTTAAACTTGTACTAGAAATAAGAGTAAAAAGAGAGACAATTTAGACGCAGTATTAACCTAAAAAAGTGGAAATTGACTTTTACACTGTATGTGCAAGAGATTATTAACAGTTTCGATATGAAAAAATCTATATCCAGTCTACAAATAAAACAGTATCTCTTAAAACCGTCTGAAGTGCAGATATTATAACAGCAGTGGAGAACTAGAGTCTGTGCAATACTTTTCAATAATTTGTGCAGATACAGTCAGTTCAAAGGTAACCAGTGATATATACATTCAATGTTCAAAATATGCCCAACTCAGTTGGAAATGTTTTGCAAAATAAAAAAGGAATAATTTTTATAAAGTGAGTTCAGTAGTAAAGGGGGACCGCATGTCACAGACCACCTGCACTGCTGTCGTACACCGCTAGGGGGCAGCAGATCGCCGGATCCGTTAAAATCAATTACGAGCTGCCATTGTATCGATGCAGAATCGTCCACATCTGCATCGCGATGCATCGATTATGTGATTAATTTCAACACCCCTAATGCTCACCGACTGAACCCACACCAGGATGCAGACATCATGAAACCAACTGGGATTTGGACCCTATGGAACTCACCTGAATTAGCAGTATAATACGGAACTAATTTTAGCTTAATGTGGCTGAGAGGGTCCTGCAAGTGGCCCAGTAACAACTCAGGATAAACATCCCTTGGACTGTCTTTGTATCTTTGCTTCTTTAAATAACTAACAATTCATCTTGAACTAATGCTTGCTGTATATGAAATGTTCGTGTGCCCGGTCGCCCAGAGGATGGGGTCCCCTCAAGGTTTCTTCCTATTAGAGCAGGGGTGCCCAATACGTTGATCGCGATCTACCGGTCGATCGCAAAGGTGGTGTGGGTAGATCGCATGGCATTAACAATTAGACGTAAAATTATTTCTTTTAAACTTAAGAAAGGGTATAAAAATGAGTGAGGGAGCTGGACAAAGTAAGAAGTCAAAAACTTACCATTTCCATATGGAGTGGGAGGTGGACTTTTTTTTCACTATGTCATTTTCAAAGTGCATTTGCCTCGTCTGCCAGTCTGTAATCGCTATTCCGAAGAAGGGAAATGTGGAGCGGCATTTTCGGACTGTTCATAAAAACTACGACACTGACCTCCGAAAAGCGAACTGAGAAAAAGAAGGGTAAAGGAACTAAAATCTCAGTTGTCCGGACAGCAGTCATTTTTGACAGCAGTCAGTTGAAGCAGCTGACTCGTTGTTCCGAGACTTTAAAAACAAACCAGAAATACTATCTTTGATTAAAGCTCTCCAGCTATCAAGAAGTACAGTTACACGGCGCAGTGAAGCCATGGCCGAGGATTTGACCCAGCAACTTTGGAAGGACATCACAGATTGCGAGTGTTTCTCACTGCAGTTGGACGGGTCTACAGACGTGAGTGACACAGCCCAGTTGTGCATTTTTATTCGGATGGTGTTTAATGATATGATTGCAAAAGAGGAGCTGTTAACAGTACTGCCCATGAAAGAACAGACACGAGGAGAGGACATATTTCAGTCTTTCAAAAACTTTACGGGGAAAACGCGGCTCCCAGTGTGAAAGTTGGTGTCCATCACCACGGACGGAGCGCCCGCGATGGTTGGCCGCTTGAATGGATTTATTGCCAAATGCAGGGAGGACAATGCTTTCCCGGACTTCCTCAATTATCACTGCATAATACACCAACAAGCGTTATGCGCAAAAATGCTCAACATGAAAGAGATAATGGATGTGGCAACGAAGATCGCCTGTTCTATTCGCGCCAGATCTCTTCAAAGACGGCTATTCCGTGCGCATCTGGAGAACGCCAACTGTGACCACTCTGAGTTGTTGTTGCACACTGACGTGAGATGGCTTAGTCGAGGGAAATTCCTGCAAAGATTTCGAGAGCTCTGTCCGGAGTTTAAGGAGTTTTTACATGTAGCTAAACATGCAGAATACAACCAACTAAATGACAATCAGTGGCTGCTAGACTTGGCATTTTTAACCGATCTGACCAACATGTTGAATGACCTTAATCTAGAGCTGCAAGGAAAAGACAAAACTGTGACCAATATGATCAGCTCAGTTAATGCTTTGCAACTTGACAATGCACGCTACAAAGAGCAGATTGACAATTGTCTGTCAGAGTTTGACAAACGCTTTCAAGACTTTGCTTTACTCGAGCCAATCGCTACATTCATGTGCTACCCTTTTCAGGAAGATGCTGAGGTTGTTTCACTGGCATCAAAAATTGCAACACGGTTTCACCTGAACTCTTCTGGAGCGGAGGATGAGATTTTGACACTACAATCCGACATTCAGCTGAAGTCTAGAGCTCATGGACAGTTCTGGAATTACTCACAGAGGAAAAGTACCCCAACATGAGGAAATGTGCTACCTCCTTGACTGCATTATTCGGCTCCACTTATTTATGTGAGTCAGCCTTTTCCCACATGAAGATCATTAAGTCCAAGTACCGTTCCACCATGACTGATGATCATTTGGAAGTGTGCTTGAGGTTGGCTATCAGCAGCTACTGTCCAGACTATGCATCCCTGGCTGATTCCTTTCAGTGCAAGTCATCAGAGTAAAGTAATGACAAAAAATGTACTTGTATGTAGTTGTATTGTGCAATATAGGTTCATGTAGTTATGCAAGGTACACCAACATATAAATAATTCTCAATATATTCATAAATAAATATATGTTTTGCATTTTTATAGTAGGTAGATCATTTTGACTTGGTCATTTTATAAGTAGCTCACAAGCCAAAAAAGCGTGGGCACCCCTGTATTAGAGGGAGTTTTTCCTCGCCACTGTCACCTCAGGCTTGCTTGTTGGGGGGATTAGGCCGGTTATATGTAAAGTGCTTTGTGACAATGACTGTTGTTAAGAGCGCTACATAAATAAATTTGAATCTGAATTTGAATTATATGCTGCCATTCTAACAAAGCAGAATCTGCAATGCCCTTTCTAACAGATGAGGACCAAACCGGATTCATAAAAAATAAAGACAAACTCAGGATAACATAAGGAGAACCCTACACATCGTCAAGCAGATTAGGACTAAACTAGCTCTAATATTAAGTAATACTCCTGATTGCATAATGCATTCAAATGTTTATAATTAAAATTTTTTATTCAAGATCAGTTAAGGATCTGTTGAACATAATGTCTAAAATCTGAAATAGCAAATATACAAATAGCAAAAATGAGACTCACTAATGTTGTTCTGGTTATCACAGAACGAAGCCAGTTGAAGTCAACAGATTTGTAAATAACAGCCACAAACTGAAGCTCAGGATCCACATCTTCCCAAATCTTTGGACTGCTTTCAGGGTAACTCATCCTGATGGTGGTACGGTTCCCAACATCTTTAGTGAAGCTTCTCACCGGACCGCTGTTAAGTCTGTTAAAGTTTTAAGTAACAAGTCAGGTTTTCAAATTACAATTATTAAACAAACTCTAGGACTTTGTACCAAAACACATAGCTCAAGAAATGAAATTTAGTAGCTGCAAATACTGCTAATACACAATGTTCATAAAATACTGCTTCAGTGTAAACTTCTAAAAATATGCTAAAGTCTGAGCATTCTTGCTTAAAATGGTAACAGTTAAGTGAGTTGATAATGAAGAGGGACTGCCCACCTAAATGCACAAAAAGCATAAAGCTAAAGATGACACTTCAGCATTTGCGGATGACTGTAGAAGAAACATGTATACATTTTGGCACCCGAATATGAGTTCTCAGCTAACTTTCACCAAGGTTCCATGCTTTAATTAGCTTCATTACCTATGGCTTGTTCACAGTTGCACCGTCATAATTAGGAAAAGCCAGAGGATGCATATTTTAATTATTTTTCTTTATTATACATTTCTTCCTTAAACCTATCCCTAAAAATAAACAGTCATGGGCTCCAACTTCCTGAGTAATTTCCTGACATTCTGAAAAATAACTGTTGCTCACAAAGCAGGTTTACAAGAAGGCTACAAGAAGATAGCAAAGCGTCAGCTATTTCCTCAGTTCATAACTTCATTTTGCAGTGAACATAAATGGTGGAGGTCAAGGTGAGGTCTGAAGTCCAAAAAACTTTTTGGGAAAAAAATGATTGTTGGATTGCTTTAAAGGCAAAAAAACCATGTTTGACTGCAATAGCTCCTCTGAAGGTTTCAAATGTATTTTTTGTCTTATATCACCCGAAATTCTACCTAAAATATAGTTTATCTCCAACCGCGGCGGGACTGAGACGCAAAAACCGACGGCAGCTTCTCAGCGATCCTGCTCAACTAATAAAAACGTAAGTGATATCTGTTCTTTTAAATAAGATGCCTAACGGTGTTGTTGTTTTCTGTAGTGAGTGTAGAATGTTTAGCCTTAGCTCCTCCGTCAGCAGTAATAGGTTAAGTAGTGATAACTTTATCTGTAAAAGGTGTAAGATGGTAGAAGCTCTGACGGAGAAGATCATAGAACTAGAGGCTCGCCTCCAGACGTTAGCACAGTCGCCAGGTAGCCTTTTAGCTGCAGGTTCGCAGTCAGGGAGTCTGGAGGCTTCAGGTTCAGATTTAGAGCGTTCAGGCCCAAAAACTCCGGCATTAGGGTTCCCGCAGCAGAACCAATGGGTGGTGGTTCGGCGACATAGACGGAGAGCCCGAGCTTCGGCAAAGGCTACTCCCGAGCACCACTCTCCATCTATCAGCGTGTCGAACAGGTTTACCCCGCTCAGTGAAACACCCGCTGAGACACCTGTTGAAAGTGCTCTGGTGATAGGTGGTTCTATTCTACAGCACGTGAAAATAGCTAGACTCTTAGCGGCACCAGCAGTCGAGGTAAATTGTTTACCGGGAGCCAGAGCGCCGGACATCAGGGCCAATCTTAAGGTGCTGGCCAGTAATAGACGTAGCATAGCAGCCAATGCAGAATATCTGTAGCACTAAGCTGAAAGTAGAACTACTAAATGTTAGATCATTAACTACTAAGGCACTTATTATTAGTGAAATGATTTCAGACCACGTCCTAAACGCGCTCTGTTTAACTGAGACATGGGTAAGACCCAACGAGTATTTAGCCTTAAATGATGCGACGCCTCCAGGATATAGTTATGAGCATAAACCCCGACTCAGTGGTAAAGGGGGAGGTGTTGCAACGATCTACGAAAGATCTCTTTCAATAACACAGAAGTCATGACCTACATTTACATTTAAATCATTCTAATTATTATTCCTTAGAATTGCAGACATATCTGCAAAACCTAACTCTTTGTCGCTCCCTCTCATTACAATTTACCGTCCACCAGGTCCTTATTCTGAATTCCTAACTGAATTTTCAGAATTTCTGTCAGACCTGGTTATTTCAACTGAAAGAGAAATAATTGTGGGGGACTTAAATATTCATGTAGATAATGAACAAGATCCTCTGACAGCAGCTTTTACTAATTTACTAGATTCCATGGGCATTGTTCAAAATGTAACTGGGCCCACTCACAACTGCGGTCATACCCTTGATTTAATCCTATCGTTTGGTCTTAATGTAGATAATGTAACAGTACTGCCTCAGACGAGTATTATTTCTGACCACCATCTCATTACATTTGATTTTCACTTTAGTCAAAAGACAAATACTACAACTCGCTTCTGCTCCAAGCGTACAATCACTTCAGATACAGCTAGTAACTTTATTGATAATCTCCCCGATCTGTCGTTCCTGACAGTGGAAATGTCTAATCTTGCTGAACTTGAGAGTAATACGGACTATCTAACTTCTACGCTTCGTTTCTTAGATAAAATTGCTCCGTTAAAAATTAAAAAGGTCAGAAAAAACAAAACATCCCCTTGGTATAATGACCACCTACGTAGCCTAAAACAAGGGACACGGAAACTAGAACATAAGTGGCGGCAAACTAGATTAGTGGTCTTTGAACTAGCATGGAAAGATGCTATGAGAAGCTATAAAAAGGCTCTTAGAGCTGCGAAATCAGAATATCTATCATTGCTAATTGAAAATAACAAAAATAATCCTAGGTTTCTATTTAACATGGTATCCAAGCTGACTATTAGCCAGACCACTACTCAAACTGTACCAACATTGTTTTCTAGTGGTGAATTTATGAACTTTTTTGACGAAAAAATTTGTTCAATTAGACAGAATATTCTAAAATCTCAAGTAACTACAGTGGCTGGCCTTGACAAGGCAAGTACTAATACTGCAGTCATCTTATTTGAATCATTTACTCCGGTTGACCAGTCAGATCTAACGTCTTTAATCCTTTCCTCAAATTCATCTACTTGCATGTTAGATCCTGTTCCAACAAGGCTACTCAAAAAGATGATTCCAGTAGTGATTAAACCTCTACTAGCAATAGTTAACTCCTCTATTAGCATTGGTTATTTACCCAAATCTCTTAAATTAGCAGTGACTAAACCTTTGCTGAAGAAGCCCAACCTGGATCCCCTGGTAATGTTAAACTATAGACCAATATCTAATCTTCCATTTATCTCCAAAATAATAGAAAAAGTTGTTGCCAGTCAACTAACCTCGTTCTTGCAGGAAAACCATATTTATGAAATGTTTCAGTCTGGGTTTAGAGCCAACCACAGCACAGAGACTGCTCTGCTGAAGGTAGTGAATGATCTTCTCTTATCTGCTGATCAGGGCTATGCCTCGCTCCTAGTGCTGCTTGATCTTAGTGCTGCTTTTGATACTGTTGACCATGCCATTCTCCTAGATAGACTTGAAAATGTTGTTGGTATCAGGGGAGTGGCCCTCTCTTGGTTCAGATCCTACCTTTCAGACCGCTATCAGTATGTGAATGTAAATGGTGATTCCTCTGAGCACGTCAGGGTGAAATATGGAGTACCACAAGGATCAGTTAGGTCCCTTGCTGTTTTCGCTGTACATGCTACCTTTAGGCTCAGTCATTCGTGAGCATGGAATTAGTTTCCATTGTTTTGCAGACGATACACAGTTATATATATCGGCTAAACCAGAAGACAGACAGCAATTTCAGAAAATGGAAAAATGCTTATGTGACATAAAAAAGTGGATGTCGGACAACTTCCTCCAGCTAAATCTGGACAAGACTGAGGTCCTTCTTACTGGCACTAACGCCACCAGAAGTCAGCTATCTGACATCACGGTCAGTCTTGATGGATTATCCATTGTACCAAGTAGTGTTGCTAAAAACCTTGGTGTTACTTTAGACTCCAATCTTTCATTTGATGTACATGCTTCTAACATTAAGCGCACCGCCTTCTTTCAACTCCGTAATATTGCTAAACTAAGAAACGTGCTGTCCTTTCAAGATGCAGAGAAACTAGTTCATGCATTTATTACTCGATTACTGTAATGTCTTATTCTCCGGTTGTCCAAATAGGTTGTTAAATAAACTCCAGCTAGTTCAGAATGCAGCAGCCAGAGTCCTCACTAAAACTAAAAAATATGATCATATCACCCCAATTCTATCCTCACTCCACTGGCTACCAGTAAAATTTCGTGTCGACTATAAAGTACTTCTCTTGACCTATAAAGCTCTAAATGGTCTTGCACCGCAGTATGTGAGTGACCTCATTTGCACTTACAATCCGGCACGTACGCTTCGATCACAAGACGCAGATCGCCATAGCTACTCTACTCTACTCTAGCAGTGCCGGAGGTTAGGTTAGGGCACTTAACTTTCTCCTCTCTCTTCTTCTTTTTCCGAGCTGTTCCCGAGCTGATCCCGGGATGGCGCATGGCTGACCGAACCCTCACCGGGACTCTTTGGAGATGCCCCGAGCTGACACTGACCATCTCGACCCTACCAAGCTGACGCTGATCAACTGAACTCACCAGGAGTCCCGGAGACGTCCTGAGCTGACGCTTGACCTTGTCAACCCTCCCGAGCTGATCCTGACCCACTGAACCGCACAAGGACTCCATGGGGACATCATCATGAAACCAACTGGGATAGGACCCTATGGACGTCTACTGACTTAGCAGCACAATACTGAACTAATTTCAGCTTAATGTTGCTGAGAGGGTCCTGCAAGTGGCCCATCAACAACCCGGGATTCGAAATCTCCCTTGGACTATTTTTGTATCTTTGCTTCTTTAAATAACTAACAACTCATCTTGAACTATTGCTTGTTGTACATTAAATGTTCATGCACCCGGTCGCCCAGAGGAGGATGGGGTCCCGCTCCGAGTCTTGGTTCCTCTCAAGGTTTCTTCCTATTAGAGGGAGTTTTTCCTTGCCACTCAGGCTTGCTTGTTGGGGGGTTTAGGCCGGTTATATGTAAAGTGCTTTGTGACAATGACTGTTGTTAAGAGCGCTATATAAATAAATTTGAATTGAATTGAACTTCACTTTATATAATATTATCTCAAGACATTTACACACACCCCAAACTCCGGCAGTAGAGCAACGACAGCAAGAATGGGTGATGATCGAGCTTTGGCAAAAGCTACTCCTAAGCACCACTAAATGCCCATCAACCTATCGAAAAGGTTCACCCAAGTGAAACAACCGCTGAGAAGCCTGCTAAAGGGGTCTGGTGACAGCCGATTCTATCCTATGTCATGTGAACTAGCTAGACCCTTAGCGGCACCAGCAGTCAAAGTAAAATGTTTACCAGGCGCCAGAGCGTCAGACATTAGGGTCAATGTTAAGATACTGGCAAGAGATAGATGTAGATATTCCTAGATAGACATCAACGTCTGTACGTACAACGCCAAGCTTAGACAGTCTGAAATAACCAAAAGTAATTTTAAAGAGGTGTGTAAGGTAGCCAAGACAATGTCTCAGGCAGTAATAGTCTCTGGCCCCGTCACAGCTAGGCATGGTGCCAAAACCTACAGCATGCATTGCTGACACAGACTTTAGTCAAATAAAAGATTCCTTTGGCATTGTTCAAAATGTAACTGGGAGCTTTCTGGTCAGTTTTTTGCTATCACTTAGTCTTAATGTAGACAATGTACAGTGAGTAGAAAAAAGAATCAACCCCTTCATAAAATTCCCATTTTGTTGCTTTACAGCCTAAAATGAAAACACAAAAAATGTCCCAGTTTATTTAATCAGAGGAATCTATAATATCCACTTGACAGTTATAACAGCTACAGTTCAGAAAATAAAATAAAAAAACAAGAAACACTAAAACATTAAAAAAGGACTGCCCCCTCCTAAGCAATACTTAAAACTCAATCTGGTCTAAGTAACCATCTTTTCCATTGCACACCATGGTTAAGGGACAGAGTTGTGCACAACCATGACATTGTAGACAGATACCAAAAAATTTCAAAAGGTTTATCCATCCCTAGGTGCACACTTCAAGTCCATAACTAAGATGTGGGAGGCGTGGTACTACTAAGACCCCCCGTGGATCCAGGTGTCCCTCCAAACTGGATGAAAGAGCAGAGAGGAAACTGGTCTGAGAGGCCAATGGCCAGTTTGAAAGAAGTAAAGGATTTTATGGCAGAGCTGTCATTGTGAACATGTGAAAACAATATCAAAAGTACACCCAACCTGAGAGTACTATGGATTATCAAGCATCTACGCTTCATTCCACCTTAGATAAAACTGCTCGGCTAAAAATAAAAAAGATCAGAGAAAATGAAACATTCCCTTGGTATAACAACCACTTACGTATCTTAAGAGACACAGAAATTAGAGCGTAAATGGTAACTAATTAAACTGGTGGTGTTCAAACTAGCACGAAAAGATGCTATGGAAAGCTATAAAAAGGCTCTTACAGCTGCTAAATCAGAAAATCACAAAAACAATCATAGAATTCTATTTAACATGGTGTCCAAGTTGACTAATAGCCAGACTACTGCTCAAACTGTGATAACATTATTTTCTAGTAATGACTTAATATTCAGTGCTGTCAGAAAAAAAAAAAAAACTGAAAAAGTGTTTGCATCTTTGTGAATCCTCAACAACTCAAGGATCATCGTTGTACTGGGAGGCAAACATCCTAATCCTAATGCCAAGTTTCCGTGGCCACCCAATTTGTGTATCCTAAGTAGACCGTTATCATACCTCCAAAGTGGGCAAGACACAAAGATAGAAGTCTGATTAGTCCTGAGGAGAAGCATTACTTTGCCCATCTTTTTAGAGAGAGATCAAACAAAGTTTGTAGCACAGCACAAAATCCCATCTATTCACCATTTGAACAAAAGTTGGCAATTATTTGGGTTTAGTCTCACCTTAATATAACATTGAACTTGTTTAGCAGAGGCCCAAGCTCGAGTCCTCGAAGGATTCCTCCATTGCCAATCACAACACAGTGGCGACAGCCATGCCCTCTGAACTTCTTGAATGAGGAAACAGGCATAGCATTCAAGATTTCTTTTAACTTTTCTTGCATTTTCAAAAATCCAAATGGCGGAGGATACCTGAACATGTGTTCAGGTAAGTTGCTGCTTTTGTGTAAGAAGGGCTCATCCACTGGCATGGAGCTAGGATACATCATCTCCATTTTCTTTCTTGAAAAAGAGGGTCTGCACTTTCTGGCCAGCACAGTTTTGACAAAGGAATGAACACGCTGTGGAAAAAATTAAAATGTTTTGTCAAATACATACAAATAATAATATTAATATAAACATACATTTTGCTGGATTCAAGATTCAAGATTGATTGAGTCACAAAACAAATCTGAACTTCAAAAAAAAAATATGTACACATAGTATTTGGGCATTAAGTATAGAACATAGCACAACATCAAGGTGAAGTGAATTGTTCACAGGCACTAACATTTCTCATATATAGCCTGTCTTGGAAAAGAAAAGAAAAACCCCACACATGAACCCCAAGTCTCAATCTCGATACTGTTTCCTCTATAGGCCCATTCAGCAGGGATGCCATTGTCCCCATTACTGCTCAACATTCCAAAGCCCAACTGGTAGGGTCAGACGAAATGTTAATTGCCATTAGCTGTTAAGTGAACACTAACTTCCATTTCCTTTAATAACCAGGTGTGCTTGCTCCCTCGGAGGACTGCTATTTTTGCTAAACATTTGCTTAAGGTGGTATATACAGCCCATGCCTGGAAAGCTACCTTTTTCAGGATGCAGGCAATATCTGATAAGACCTTGTGATGCTTAGTCTGCAGGAGAACAACATTTAGTTGATCTGTGATCTTCATATGTAAATGAGAAAATTGTGTGGAAAGCCTTCCAAGAAGAGTTTCTTATAAGTTCTTATACTGCACAGGGGGGACCAACCCCCTATTAAAGTATATGTATTTGAATGCAAGCACTCTTAAAAATGTCATTTTACAGGGACTGGGTCTCACACCCGGGCAGGCGGCACACAAATGATCTCCAGTGGAGATTAAATTCATCCGAGTTTCACCAGGCTATACCCCTGGTTAAGATGTGTTAAAAGCCTTAAAATAAATTCAATTTTTATTGCAGAAGCATACTCTCACACTGAAAATTGTAGAACAATGTAACCTTCAACTCAAGTGAATTTTAAGGGAAAAAAAAAATCCCTGACTACGAAATAATTATTTTTCATAAAATCAACTGTTCCACAATTATTGGCACCCCTAACAATTCCTAGGAAATAAATGTAATTGAAGTATTTCTGTCATTTCTACAGTACTTTACAAAGTTGATCAGAGTATCTAGGAACATTTAATTAGTAATTCATCACTTCCTGTTTCCCTGGGGTATAAATATGACATGACACAGAGGCCATTTCTCTTATCCACTCTTCAACATGGGAAAGACATAGGAACACAACATTCAAGTAAGGCAGATGTGTGTCGACCTTCACAAGTCAGGCAATGGCTACAAGAAAATAGCCACTCGCCTGCACCAGCCCGTATCTACTGTCAGAGGAATCATTAAGAAGTTTAAAACAACTGCACTGTAAACCCGGATTTTGTTGCAACATAAACGATTTAGTAATGATTAATTATTCTTTCGTGTTTTGTAAAAACATGTCTAATTACTAAACCAGAATAAGCGGTTTGTAATACTTTTCAACACTGTGCAGTGCAATAATCATGATTAGCAAAGATAACTCAACATGTTACGTTACTGTCAGAGGGGGCGGAGCTCTTTTCAAAAATCACTGTGTCTCGAAACCCGTGTTCACGCACCGCGCTGAGGAGTGAGCACTGGAGTTTGTCCGGACGGGAATTTGAAGAAAGCTGGTGAGTGTTAAATTTTATATCTTACGTAATAGACCCATAAATCAGTGCAGACAGCTAAACGCTAACCTCAGCTATGTCTTAAGATGACAGTTATCTGTCGGTTCAGTCAGTGTTTACAATAACGTGCGTGATTGCATGTGCTTGTAGCTAATGCTAACCGCAAGCTAGCGGGCTATCGCGGTTAACCCGTGTTTGGTGTCAGAGGTGATTCTTGCATTTATATCAACACTGTTAATGTAACAAACTTTGCAAAGGACGCGGCTGTTAGTAGGGCTACCGTGGTAATTGTGGTATATTGAGCTCTTAGGCTCAAATATCCAAACTAACCCTTTAAGGTCTTAACAAAGATACTTCAGCACATTGACTAGCATGTATTAAAACACGCACACACAAGTCCCCTTTGACTACTCTTCAGCTACCAGTGACACTATCTGTTCTGTCTACCTAGTTCTGCCTATGCTGTAAATGCTGTGTTTATTTTTATTTTTCAAATGAAAAAGTGGTTAAAATAGTTTCTGCCATTTTAAGGAATAACTTTACTTGTCGTCTGGTTTGTGTAATACCGCAGAATGTTATCTTGCACTATTTTGTAAAATAAATAAATAAATGTTTTTTCTGAACATTTAAATGTTTTATTGCTTTTCTTCCATACAATTTTGTTTAAAGTACTTATTACAAAAACAAAATGGTATTAATTACATTTGAAGAAACCACATTAGTTATATTAACAAATGAATATAAGTAGTGATAAATACAATGTGTATGTAAGTTTAGCTTAAAATAGTAATAACAATAAATAAACAAACAACTTGGGGATGCAAAGAAAATTAGTTAAGTGAACTAATCATTTTTAGTAAAGACTAATGATTGTCCATGTCAATACAACTTAATCTGTTTAGTTTCAGAATGTGTAAAAACTAAAGCGGTTTGAGGGGAATGGGTTTATTCGCAAATTTTTAGTAAACTCAACTAATCTGGGATTACAGTGTGGAACAGTGGTAAACAAGCCTGGACGAGGACGCAAGGTTATTTTGCCACCACGCACAGTGAGGAGGATGGTAAGAGAAATAAAAAGTTCTCCAAAGCTCACTGTTAAAAAATTGCAACAAATGGTAGCATCTTGGGGTCACAAAGTCTCCAAAACAACCATCAGGCACTATCTACATGCCAGCAAGCTGTTTGGGAGGCATGCACGGAAAAAAAACCTTTGCTCACTCACAATCATAAACGCAAACATCTGGTGTTCGCTAAGCGGTACTAGGGCTTCAAACTATGACTTGGTGCTTTGGTCAGATGAGACCAAGATAGAGCTTTTTGGCAACAAACACTCTAAGTGGGTCTGGCGGAACATAAAAGATGAGTATGCAGAAAAGCACCTCATGACCACTGTGAAGTATGTGGGAGGATCGGTGATGCTGTGGGCCTGTTTCTCTTCCAGAGGCCCTGGGAACCTTGTTAGGGTGCATGGCATCATGAATGCTTTGAAATACCAGGACATTTTAAATCAAAATCTGGTGGCCTCTGCCCGAAAGCTAAAGATGGGTCGTCACTGGGTCTTTCAGCAAGATAATGACCCTAAACATGTGGCCAAATCTACACAGAAATGGTTCACCAGACACAGAATCAAGCTCCTCCCATGGCCATCTCGGTCCCCAGACCTCAACCCCATTGAAAACCTGTAGAGTGAGCTGAAGAGGAGAGTGCAGAGGAGGGGACCCAGGTCGCTGGATGATTTAGAGAGATTGTGCAAAGAGGAATAGTCGAAGATCCCTCTTTCTGTATTCTCCCATCTTGTGAAACATTATAGGAGAAGATAAGGTGCTGTTTTGTTGGCAAAAGGGGGTTGTATAAAGTATTAACATCAAGGGTGCTAATAATTGTGGCACACATGATTTGATGTAAAAGAATTATTTCTTAATGTGGGATTTTTTCCCACTGAATTAATGCACTTGAATTGAAGGTTGGATTTTCCTCTTTTTTCATTGTGGTGCTGTATTATTTAGAAAAAAACTGAATTTATTAGAAGCTAAAGAACACATCTTAACCAGGGGTGCCAATAATTATGGAGGGCAGTGTATACAGTACTGTGCAAAAGTTTTAGGCAGGTGTGAAAAAATGCTGTAAACAAAGAATGCTTTCAAAAATGGAAGTGTTAATTATTTATTTTCATCAATCAACAAAATGCAGTGAATGAACAAAAGAGAAATCTAAATCAAATCAATATTTGGTGTGACCACCCTTTGCCTTCAAAACAGCATCAATTCTTCTAGGTACACTTGCACACAGTTTTTGAAGGAACTCGGCTGGTAGGTTGTTCCAAACATCTTGGAGAACTAACCACAGATCT